>JAFEMH010003026.1:0-294775 GCA_022495995.1 Adenophora triphylla var. japonica | reverse complement strand
CGACCGGTCACTGAGTGTTCCTAGAAAGACAATCTACATGAAAATGTGGCGATGCAGTGGTCGGGAAGGTTAGGCTCCCCGTGATATGACAATCTAGGTGGATTGAATACGCGGGAGTGGGATGGTCCAATCTCGGAGAGACCGGCGACTAGGTGGTTACCGTCATCCGTCCTTAGTGTGGGTCCCGGGTTTATAAAGAGGTATGCAGCGCAAATCTTACAGCTTATAATATGAGTGCGCTGTGCGTGATAGTCAATCTAGGTGATAGATAAAAATAGAGATTTTTTTTTTTTTGAAAATCAAAAGGAAAATGTATAGTGGCCGCACCAAGTGGTTGCCTACGTTTCTCCCAAATTAGGAAGACTCGTGCCGTCGTAGTTCCACACATATAGAGAGATAAAGAGAGATAAATAATTCAATTTACAACTCCCGAATCCCCAATGGGCCGGACTTTAATTAAATAAAACCCAATCGCACGCAGCCTCATAAATAATAATCAATTATTTAAATGAAATAAAGATTCGAGTTCTACACCTTGGGCGGGAGGCCTTAAGATGCTGGAACTTCCGTAGATAATGAACTCCCGGGATCCCCTTGCGTGTTCCACTCTCGTCTCGGGACTATGAGATGAAATCTGAGAAACCAGTAAAAACAACCAGATTGCCGGAAGGCAATATCTCGCGCGAGATATGATATCTCGTGCGAGATATGCCCTCATTTTGAGAGCAAGTAAAATTCGAATTTACAAAAATTTTTTGAAAAACTCCCTTTTAATTTTGACGCAAAGTTTAAGCCTCCTTAATTTTAAGTCCTCACGTGAGTCGCCATCAGTAGCGTCATGTGAGAAAATTTTATCTTTTCATCTTTCGAGTCGCCACCTATATTATTCCGATTGGAAACATAGGAAACCATTTTGAAAAGAGATTTGGGTTCGGGGCTTAGGTTATGGAATGGGTAGGTCAAGGAGCATCCATTCCACCCGATCCGAGATCGGTCTTGCTAAAGAAAAGAGAGGTTTTCAATCTTTTTAATAAAATAATTAAAGAAGAACAAATAAACCCTAATCAATTTCTCGATTAGAAATGTCTGATTGTATGCTTCGAGATCACCTTCATTGACTCAAGGGACTCTAGGCTAATCCTTTTGATGGGATTACACCACTACTCTAAAATCAATGTAGGGGTTGAGAAGAGAAACGAAAGTTAAAGGATGATTACTCTTTGTGAAGGGGATTCTGACGCGAGTTTCGACTCAAGCTTAGAGTTGAAACTTGGATACTGATAGAAGCTTCGCCTCGATCCTTGATTTGGATCTTGATGCGACGTGAGCTTCGTCTCACCCTGACTTGTCTCTGATGTTTGGTTTATCAACAAGGTTGACAAACAAACTTTTAGTGAGTTTTAGTGGTGATTTTGTAGGATTCTTTCAGGGAAAGAAACCAACAAAATGTGGTGTGTCATGTGTGGAATTCTTGACTCAAGGATCGAATTGTCGACCCTCCTGTAAAACACCGACAAAGTCATCCAAAGATTTATAGGAGGTTGGAGAGGTGAAGGTGGAGAGGTAAAAATCCCCTAGGAAGGTTCCAATCCCGCCTGACATTGGGACACCCGAATCTGATAAGGTTTTATCCAAAAAAAGAGAGTTTGAAACCTAGAAGGAGAGGATTTCGCACATCCTCAAGCCGAGGTGATATCTCTGGTGCGAGATATGATATCTCGTGCGAGATAACTTAGTCTCGATGACTATTTTGTCCTCTTCGCTTGTTCCGTTAGTCGTGGGCTTAGGGTCCAAAACTAACGAGAGTTAGTTAGGAAAACTTAACGAAACATGACGAAACCGATATAAGCTTTCATCAAAACATAAAAAGAGAGATGAAGAGTAGTGTAATCAATTATGAGTTTAGTAATGGGGTGTCTGCTACACACAGTATACACTAAACTAACAATACATTAAAGAAGTTCTCATGCATATAGTAGGTATCAAGAGGACAAATCGGGCTCCAAAGCCGGCCGAAGAGGTTATGACTAAGTGTGAACTCCGGGGCCGTGCAAGAGCCTAAAGAGACACAAGTGGGCGCTTTTCACCTATGCGTAAAAGAAGCTTCGATAAATTTCCCCTCAAAGAGTATGCCGACGTGTTCCTGGCTCGGGTCATATCAGACATGCCGTGACTCGATCCCTCAATCGTGGAGCAGCTGTAATTCCCCCGGATCCGTAATCCAAGCCTACCTGCGCAATATTGCGCAAGGATCAAGCCAGAGTGGTCCTTGAAGTGAATGAAGAAATTGAGAAAATGCTCCACGCTTCTGGCTTCATCGTAGTAACTGAGTACCCGACCTGGCTCTCCACCATCGTGACGGTCACCAAGGCCAATGGAAAGATTCGGGATGCCGTGTGGGATTTCTCGAAATCTCAACAAGGCCAAATTTCTAAAGATGATTTCCCATTCGCCCAACATCGACATGCTAGCTCGACACCACGGCAAATTTCGAGGTAAAGTCCTTCATGGATGGGTTCGCTGTCGATATAATCGGGATCAAAATGTCCGAGGAGTGATCAAGCCAAGATCGCTTTCACCACTCTCGTGGGGACATATTGCTACTACCTGGTCATCCCTGCCTCGCTTTAAAGAACGCTTAGGGATACTTACTACGGGCCGCAACAGTACCTCTCTCTTTCCATGACATGATTCTACAAGGAAATCGGAAGATATAGCAAGTCGACGACATGATCATCCACTCTTAGAATCGTATATGCAAAGACATACGATAGATTTGAGCAAGTTCTTTGGTAAATGTATCGTAAAGCACTCTAAGTGAGATTGAACCCTCTCGCAGCAAAGCGCACTCTTCGCGTCAAGCGAGGCAAAAGTACTGCTGCTAGGTGTACACTGGTTATAGTGCAAAGAGGTATCGAAACCGATCCCAAGAAAATTAAGGCCATATCATCGACATGGAAGCTGCTCCTCGTATTAATCTGACTGAATGGAAATGTTTTAAGTGGGGAAGATTTAACTCACATCTCACCGCTTTCATCAATCTTAGCTTGACATCTTCATGCGAGGCCAATGTTCAAACTAATGAAGAAGAATGCCGACGCCAAATGGGACTCCGAGTGCCGCATGTACTTTCGAGAAAATCAAGACATACTGTGAATCCCCAACTCGTGCTCTCGCCACATGAAGATAAGCCACTCCTCATCGTATCACCGCAAGTTGATGCATATCGTCAATTGGAGATATGTTGGCACAAGAATGTAAAGATTCCAAAGTTGAGCATGCAATCTACTTCGTAGTTTCTAAAGCTTCGTGGAAGGAACTCCTGGGCGTACTCAACATTGTAGGAGGAAAATCCTTGTATCAGCTTGGTATGGGTAGTCGGGAAACCGAAATACTACATGCAAATACATTCGCCTCCCGGTCTCTGGAAGATGGACTCCTGTCGTATATCTCTTCTTTATAAAACTATCCCTCGTCAATGAGAGACCTAGCCAAGTCGGGATCATTCTTCCCGGGCCGATTTCGACATCAAGGCACATGGTCATAAAATCTCAACAAAGGGGCGCAGTAATGTTGTACAGTGCATTAGCCGGCGTACTTCCCAAGTAGCGAACTTAAGCGGTCTCCGATCTACGCAGCTGTGATGACGGGATCTTCTCACTCAACAGCCGCAAACCGCCGGCAATCTCTTTTCTTCAATGGGCAAAACTAACAAGAAGGGAAATGGTATTGGAATGCTTTTGGTCGATCCTAAGGACGGCCGCGCACTCCCATGCCTATCAAACCGAATTTTGAAGCAACCAACAATGTGCCAGAGCTTCTGCTTGTGCAGGCAAACTGCACTAGAAGCTTCTCTTGAGCGCAACATCTCGTGAACCGAAGTATACTGAGACTCACATTCATCATCAATCAAGTGTCCAACAAATGGAAGATGATACATTCCGGCCTCCGTAAGTACCACATGTACATGGAGGAAGCCTATCGTCGCTCGCCCAAGGATATCTCTTTCCATTACTTGCCAAGAGACAGAACCGCTTCACGTATGCCCCGGCTACCCCTAGCATCTCTTGTCAAAATTCCTGAGGAAGTCAAGAAACCCCTCGTAACAGCAAGTACTGAAAACACCTCCGCCATTTTTGTGAGACTCGGTTAAAAATGAACCGATCGCACGAACCCCGTATACAATCAAATCTACCAAGCACTTCCAAAAACAGAGAAGCTTCCTTCACAAATGAAGATGGAAAATACAAAGAAGGGATCAAAGCCAAAAAACATGATGGGACTTAAAATGCCCGGCATCCCATTTCGTCCTTCCTCGGGGGTATGTTGTGCAAGAAGCGCCACCAAGGATGACTCCTCCCGTGTGTAAATAAAGAAAAGGCCAGCGAGCTAACGAACCAAGTTCACAAAATTGCAATCCCGCGGTCCGCACATGAACGCTGTGAGCATCACGTATCATCCTCCGTGATGTGTTACTATTAGGTATCAATGGAAACAGCATCGCATCCAGTCAAGTTAGAAGTCAGCGAAAAATGTCAATCGGTTCTCCAACCTCAACTCATATCCCCTCCCTCACGAACTCCTATTACATGACTACGCCATGGCCTTTTCGCCACATGGGAGTCGACGTCATTCGGCAAAATCACTCAGCACAGTGTGAAGCAATGGCCTACGTAGTTTCCAAGGGATATTAGTAGCCAATCGACTACTTGGCACCAAATGGGTAGAAGCCAGGATCATACAAGTTACCGAATATTAAGAAGGTGCGGCCGAGTTCATCAAAGAGAACATCATGTGTGACAGATACGGGGTACCCAACGAGATCATATCCGCAATGGGACCCAGCTTTGAAGGAGATTGTGACCAATCGCTGACAGAGTCTCGAGTTACATGCCACAAGTATTCTCCCTACAACCACAAACTAATCGGTCAAGTAGAGGCACAAGAAACAAGACTCCCTCAGAATAGATCAATCGTAAAGATGACCAGTCAGAGGTCTGGATTGGCCCGAGAAGCTACATCTACCGCTCCGGGGATACAGAGCATCAAATTAACCGGGCCACAGGGGAGACTCGCACTTACTAATACGGAATGGAAGCAATGTTACTGCTGGAATTGGAAATTCCATCCCTTCGAGTCCTTCTGGAAAACTGGAATCAATTATGAAGTCGGAATGGCCTCCAGAGCCGGGCCACGCACGAACTAGCCTCTCTACTCGACGAGCGGTTTGGAAAGCGCCGTGGGAGCATACATCGTGCCTACCAAAGCAGCAATGGCTCGAGGCATTTGATAAGAAAGTCAAGATCCAAGACATCGTAGAAGCGGCGACTTGGTGCTTCAAAGGAAAAGCCCTCCTACGTAGACCAATCCCCTCGGAAAGCTGGGAGCCTACCGGAGTACAGGGCCCATTCGGTGGTATGAAAAAGAGAATCTTCTCCTAGAGGAGCCTTGGAAGTTACATAGCATATTCGGGACGGGAACCCTCTTTCGTTAATCCTCAGTGAGAACGGAAGCAAGCTCCATAGATACTTCATTTGGAGGGAAGAAATATGAGTCAACTCTCCTTCCCTCATACACCACCCTCGCAAGAAATTAAAGTGTTAAAAAGAGTAATACCTAACCTGGGATACATTCCCGATAATGATCCAGGGTAAAAAACAGGGCTCGACTTCTTTTGCTCTTTGTTTTTCTCAAATGTCACTCTAAAGTGTCGAACTACGGTGCACCCGAGCCCCTTAGTCCCAATTGTAAAAGGCGAACGTAGGATGCCTAAATGCATTGGTTCGGTCTCAAAAAAAAAAAAAACAAATAAGCACCAATCGCTTGTGTTTCGAAAAAACTCTTTTAAATTAACCTGGGCAGTATTAATAACTGTTAAAACAATCTTTGATGAGTTCCCGAAGCATGGTTAACTCTTGACTCGCTACACGCTAGCAAAACTACAATAAACATTAATCAATTAATGTTGTCTCGCAATGATAGTGTGGTGGATACTCCAGGACAAAGAAGGTCAACCTAGTCCCCGTACTTCGGGTCCTTCATCCTTTTTCCTCTTCCCCTCCACGGTGGAGTGGATTCTTCACTCTTCACAGTGGAATATTCCCATAGTCTTTCTACCTCGGCTCACAGGACCCTTCCCAACGCCTCCGTCAAACCGGGCCAATGCCTGAATGTCGGCTCTTTTCCCTAGCTCTATCATGAGTTGCTTCTCTCCCGAGTGCGTCATAGCGACCATGCTTTGATCGCAATGCTCGACTTTTAGCATTGGGCCTCATAATCAGCCAATGTCAATCCCCAAGACGATCTTGAGTGGTTAGCCGTAGCTTCGGCCCTCCTCAAAGTCGGTAGCCGTCTGCACTGGTAATCAAGGCCCAACAGTACTCACTCCTTCTCCTCAAAATGGCCATCTATGCGCTCCCAGCCCATACACTCCTCGTACTAGGCTTCCAAATACTTTGCGTAGATAGAACAATGCCCCCTCTCCGTTGAAAGAGAACCGTGGCCCGAGTAAAAGGACGTATGTTGCCACAGCCCGCGTGAGAAGCAAATAGCGTCGAAGTGATCTTCCATCACAAGAGATCCACCTCGAAGGTAGCAAGATTACTCCGAATCTATCAGATCGGCACCTCTACTCCACTCAACTGTCGCAGCGCACCAATGAGGGAATATAAAAAGCACTGGGACACTTCTCGTACTCCGACTTGACAAGAAGACCCTCCCGAGCGGTCCGACAAGTTTGTAACTTCCAATGAGGAACCCACCATCGCAATGATACGTGCGGAGTTCGGCCATCCGAGCTCCAGCTTCAAATTTCCTCGATCGCCCTATCACCAAAGGACGTCGAGAAAAGGACCAGGGGTCACATGACACCGGAACCTCGGGCACCATCCGCAATTGCTCCTCAACCACAGAGTGAGCATAGCGAGACTCCTCCTCATATGTATCGGCCGCCGGTCGCCATCCGACCTATGCCAAGGAACGCCTCGCCCAGATCAAAGGCACGATGTCTCCCCTGCTCCGGCACTTCCTCACTGTGTCTAGTACACCGTGATGGCACACACCCATGGACGCGAACGTGAATAAAGTGGCAATTGCGCTACGTTAGCAAAAGCATCCCACGCGAAAATGCTCCTTAACACCGGCAAATTTATCAAAAATTTCGAAATGTCAACATAATCCGTGATCGGTATTAGCATCCCGTATGCTTCTTCGACTGAAACGCCAAGCAAAGACACTAACTTCTCAACGGTGGCCAGGCCGCCCGTCAAAGGAAGAACAAGTTGCTCCACCTCATGTCCTCCTAGTATGGCCCGGAAATCTTCAAATGTGGGCGTAATCTCGTTGTACGAAAAGCTGTACACGTGCCTCCTTACGTCCCAGAAGTGAGCCGCAGCCTCTCAAGAGATCCCAATCCGGCATTTAGCTCCTTCAAAGCCCAAATCGCTTTCATCCCATAACCCTCGAAAAAACCCTTGCTTTGCCTCGTGTGGTGCCGTACCCACGACTGGAAACTATCCAAATATCGCTCTTGCATCTGAGACAATAACCTGGGAAATGGAGCCATGAAAAAAAAAACAAAGGGAACCTCCAAGAATTCAAAGGGAAAATCAGCTTTTGATCAAAAGCAAACGTAATGTTTTCAAACTTGCAGAAACTGGACTACAATTTAAAACAAACTGGAATTGAAGCCCGGGTCCGCGGATCGTTTTTCAAGTTGACTTGGTCAACTCACAGCCTACCGCTCAAACTCAGGAACATTTCCAAACCACATCATGTTCAAGCCTTGTCTAAACTACGTGCATCCATAGTTTAAATCATTCACTGCCGACACCACATCTGCCCCGGTTAAATAACAGTGCATATAGACATAAATTTTGACCGGTTCGAATTTTTATGCATGTCTCATTATTATTTATTTTTGATCAACATACTTGCCCATTTGCCAAAAATAAAGGAAGGTAATCACTAAATAAATATTCAAAATACAAGGGTTCGCCTTAAAGGCCCTTTCAAGTAAAATTCAAATTGTTTGGACAATACACCTAATTGTCTAAAAGAAGGGACTACTCAGAGTCCTGCTCGTCATCCGAGCACTCGTAATACTGCCCCGCCGCAGCCGGATCCACTGAGGATAGGTAATCCCCAAATTCCTCAAGGCGGGAAAACGAGAAAGGTCACCTCCGCGCGTGTGTCCCAGAGGACTCTCCTCACTCGTGTCCCGAATACGAAGAGTGACGAGCTTCGAACCCCACCGTCTCACCGGAAAACTGGCTGAACCCCTGCGTAAAGTCTGCCCCACCAGTCGTGGAGGCAGATGAGTCTCTCACTGCAGACGGCCTAGACGGCATCGGCTCATACACAGTCGTGCTCCTCCGGGAACTACACCTCAGGAACTCCACGAGTCTCCTGGCGTAGTTGGCTATCCCATCCATACGTCTCACGGCCTGGTTGTAAGTACGGCTAGACACCTGCAAATCAGGAAAGCCGTCAAAAGACAAACAGACAGCACAGATGCAACATTTGCAGAATGCTACTATCAAGTACAGAAAATCAAATCAAAGCACTCACCGAGGCACGGGATCCACTCTGACCGAGGCCTCGCCTCCTCCCGAGATGGAAACCGTCGGCCCGCCTACGAGAACCATCAGGCCCCTCATACGCTAGCCAAGCGCGAGGGAACGGGTAGTCCCAGGGATATGCAGGGCCCTCGCCCTCCCTGTGCAACACCTGCGGGCTCCTCAGCCTCGTCCTCAGGAAAACATCATAGTCGGCGTCCTCTATGATGAACTTAGCATAAGACACGCCCTGCCTGTATCGCTGCAAATCCTCCATCGATATCAACATAGGATGCTGCATGTCTGGAGGCGGGTCCATCGGAACCAAAGGAATGGACCCCGGACCATGCTGATAAGTCATCCTCTCACCCAAGTACATCGCGTCGCAATGAAGCCCCACCAGCAGCTTTCACCGACGAGTGACGTCCCTAGCAGCATGGACCACAAAAGCATCGATTCGGCTCCACCAAGTCATATGGATCCGCAGAGAAAAGTCTCAGCTCATGGCCAAAGACACCTCCTTATAACTCAGCCAAGTGCTCTCCCTCGACTTTGCCGGCTTCCTCGCCTCCTTCTGCCAAACCAACATGGCAAGGAACAAGGGCGCATACTCCTCCTTGGTCTCCCACCTCTGCGGGTGGAACACCTCCAAGAACCACAACTGTCAAACACATGGAAAGTTATGTCAGCTATAAAGCAGATACATACAAGTACAAATTAGACAAGGAAGAAAAAAAAATATAGGAACTTACATCCAAGGCAAACACAAAACAGCCTAATGTGTTCTCCTCTCCTCGCGAGAACCTATCCAAAGCATGGTAGAGCTCGGCCAGACCGGCCTCTCCCGATGCAAACCCTCTCACGGCCTCCCGGATCGGTCAAGTGGCGAAGCGAGAGGAAAGTGACATGACGTGTCAGTAGTGGGAAATAGGGTAGCTGACAAAGCGAACCATAAAAACCCTCGAGCCAGGCGCTCTGCTGTTATCCTCAGGGACCTCGCCAAATACTCCTCAATCCCCCTCCTCAGGTGAGTTTCCATCGGCCCGTACCAAAAACCCAAGCCCCTAGCATCGGTAATGTCAAAACTCAGCATCCCCGACAACTGCTTCGGGGTGTAGCCATCCACCCACACAAGAGTATTGCCCCAGAATGGCAACCCCGTAATTGCCGCAAAATCAGTGGGAGTCACAGTCGCCTCCCCCCACCTGAAGTGGAACGTGTGGGTCGTATCCCACCAGTACTCGCTCAGAGCAGCATGCAAAACCCTCTCCCTCTGCGTCGAAGCCACCGCAGCCACTGCGCTGATAAAGCCTGCCAAACCGGAGTCAACCATGAACTGTCGTGGACTCCTCTCTCCATCCCGAGCCTCGTCTGGGAGCATCTCCCATAGCGCTCGAACCGCCTCAAAGGCTCCCCTGCTCTTCAAGTTACAAACATCAACCGGCCATCGCCCCTGTAGGTGAACACGGCAAAAGTATGTTACTACAGAAACAACATCTACAGAATGCACAAGCGCATATCGAAATGATGGAACACATATATAGCTATTTTTTTCTAAAAATATTCCTGTCCCAGTTAGAATATTCACGGTTCAAGCTTTCCAAACATTTCAAAAAATCCATCGAATTCGGAACTTTCAAAACCTTTCGAAAATATCCGTCGAACCCGGAATTTTTCAAACATTTCGAAAAATCCGTCGAATTCGGAACTTTCAAAACCTTTCGAAAAATCCATCGAAATCGGAACTTTCAAAACATTTCGAAAAATCCGTCGAACTCGGAACTTTCAAAACCTTTCGAAAATATCCGTCGAACCCGGAATTTTCCAAACATTTCGAAAAATCCATCGAATTCGAAACTTTAAAAACCTTTCGAAAAATCCGTCGAATTCGGAACTTTCAAAACATTTTGAAAAATCCGTCGATTTCAAAACCTTTCGAAAAATCCGTCGAATCCGAAACTTTCAAACATTTCAAACATTTCGAACATTTCAAAAAATTACTCCGTCCCAAATTAAACTTACTTTAATTTCGAAAAACACCCCTAGACATGGAATTTTGCAACCCAAAATTTTTATGTCGTCTACCCATAATTTCAATTGAACTAAGCTCTAATCAATTTCTTCAAAGGAACATCGCAAAGTCAAAAGCCCCAATTCGGGCACCAAGAACCCTAACTCCATCCTAATCAAATTCCTAAAATTTAAAGAATGCACATTCTGAAAATTAACGGAATTTAGAGGATGTTTACCTGTCTCGCAATCCCCTCCTTGGATTTATGAGTGTCCCGAGCCGGATAAAACTCGGTTGAATCCATGGGAAGAGCGGTGGTCCGAATGGTCCTCACCAACCTCGCTCTCTCGTTGTCGGTCCTCCTATGACGAGCCCGTGGTCCTAAACCGGCATCCATAATGATTATCCCGCGAAGATTCGAACAAAACTCACAAAAGGGGGAAGATTTTTCTCTCTTTTCTCTCTTCTCTCTCGCCTGAAAAAATGGAAAATGAGACTGATTTGTGTCGGCCCTGGTGCTGATTTGAATCTGGTCAAATTGAGTCCAAGTCCGGCCGGACTCTTTACACTCGAAAAGATTCCTTGCCACTTTGGCCCCTCAGCTTCCCACAATTTCAATTTTACCCCTTTTGGCCCCCAAAAGTGTAAAATTTCCCCAGTTAGACCTTTCTAACACCCCCTCCCCAAGGTTAAATCCTAGTTAGACATTTCTAACATTCCGTCTACAGACGTTAAATTTCCTGTTAGTTCTCACTAACGTTTCGTCTCCAGACATTAAATCTCAAACCGTCTTCGGACGTTAAATCACAACTCCGTCTCCAGATGTTAAATTTCCCGTTAGTTCTCACTAACGTTTCGTCTCCAGACGTTAAATCTCCAAACCGTCTTCGGACGTTAAATCACAATTCCGTCTCCAGACGTTAAATTTCCCGTTAGTTCTAACTAACGTTTCGTCTCCAGACGTTAAATCTCCAAACCGTCTTCGGACGTTAAATCACAATTTCGTCTCCAGACATTAAAATTCCCGTTAGTTCTCACTAACGTTTCCTCTCCGGACGTTAAATCACAATTACGTCTCCAGACGTTAAATTTCCCGTTAGTTCTCACTAACGTTTCTTCTCCAGATGTTAAATCTCAAACCGTCTTCGGACGTTAAATCACAACTCCGTCTCCAGACGTTAAATTTCTTGTTAGTTCTCACTAACATTTCATCTCCAGACGTTAAATCTCCAAACCGTCTTCGGACGTTAAATCACAATTCCGTCTCTAGACGTTAAATTTCCCGTTAGTTCTCACTAACGTTTCGTCTCCAGACGTTAAATCTCAAACCGTCTTCGGACGTTAAATCACAACTCCGTCTCCAGACGTTAAAATTTCCAGTTAGTTCTCACTAACGTTCGTCTCCAGACGTTAAATCTCAAATTGACGTTTGATATTCAAATACTCATTTCCGTCTCAAATCGACGTTTGACATTCAAACGCTCATTTCCGTCTCAAATCGACATTTGACATTCAAACGCTCATTTCCGTCTCAAATCGACATTTGACATTCAAACGCTCATTTCCCTCCCAAACCGACGTTTGACATTCAAACGCTCATTTCCGTCTCAAATCGACATTTGACATTCAAACGCTCATCTCCATCTCAAATCGACATTTGACATTCAAATGCTCATTTCCGTCTCAAATTGACGTTTGACATTCAAACGCTCATTTCCGTCTCAAATCGACGTTTGACATTCAAACGCTCATTTCCGTCCCAAACCGACGTTTGACATTCAAACGCTCATTTTCGTCCCAAGTTACGTTTGACATTTAAACGCTCATTTCCGTCCCAAATTACGTTTGACATTCAAATGCTCATTTCCGTCTCCAGACGTTAAAATTTCCAGTTAGTTCTCACTAACGTTCGTCTCCAGACGTTAAATCTCAAATCGACGTTTGACATTCAAATGCTCATTTTCGTCTCAAATCGACGTTTGACATTCAAACGCTCATTTCCATCCCAAACCGACGTTTGACATTCAAACGTTCATTTCCATCTCAAATCGACGTTTGACATTCAAACGCTCATTTTCGTCCCAAACCGACGTTTGACATTCAAACGCTCATTTTCGTCTCCAGACGTTAAAATTTCCAGTTAGTTCTCACTAACGTTCGTCTCCAGACGTTAAATCTCAAATCGACGTTTGACATTCAAACGCTCATTTCCGTCTCAAATCGACGTTTGACATTCAAACGCTCATTTCCGTCCCAAATTGACGTTTGACATTCAAACTCTCATTTTCGTCGCAAATCGGCGTTTGACATTCAAACGCTCATTTCCGTCCCAAACCGACGTTTGACATTCAAACGCTCATTTCCGTCTCAAATCGACATTTGACATTCAAACGCTCATTTCCGTCCCAAATCGACGTTTGACATTCAAACGCTCATTTCCGTCTCCAGACGTTAAATTTCCAGTTAGTTCTCACTAACGTTCATCTCCAGACGTTAAATCTCAAACCGTCTTCGGACGTTAAATCACAACTCCGTCTCCAGACGTTAAATTTCCTGTTATTTCTCACTAATGTTCGTCTCCAGACGTTAAATCTCAAACCGTCTACGGACATTAAATCACAATTCGTCTCCAGACGTTAAAGTTCCCATTGGTTTTCACCAACACTCATCTCCCCGGTAGTCATCATGAGCCCGACCATCCCATTTCAGCGGCCATCAAGGTAAGCCTGCACAACAATCCCTCTTCGGCCACCATCGTAAACCCGAACATTCCTCCCCAGCAGGATCCTAAGACCACCCTTCTGAAAAGAAACGTCAATCAATCCCCTCAGTTCCTAACTGGCCTCGTTAGAACTCTGGACGCTCTTCCCCCATCAATGTGTTAGTATCTCCCGAGATCACATTCCGTTCCTAACCCCGTCGTTAGAACGTCAATCCTTCCGTGTTGTTATAACATCCATTTGACGCGACCGTTCCCATCATTTCCACCATATCCCCAGCAGATAAAACCTGACCATCATCATAAGTCCAGCACCCAAGGCACGAATGCCTTCATCTCAGGACAAATGCGTCCTCGTAATCTCGGTCTGAGGCGCCACACGCCCTCAAATGTTTCAGTAATCTCAGTCTGAGGTGCCACACGCCCTTGAATGTTTCTGTAATCTCAGTCTGAGGCGCCACACACCCTCGAAAGTCTCATTTAGGTTCAGACGCCTCACAACAGTCTCCATTCAGGTTCAGACACCTCACAATGGTCTCACTTAGGTTCAGACGCCTCACAACAGTCTCGCTTTGGTCAAGGTCCCCACGCGCGGCCCTTGCACCTATGAACTACGATCGGCTTGATTCCCGCATGGGATACGTAGGAATCCTACCACTAAGGGTCCAGCCAGCTGACCTCTCAGGTCTCTTCAAGTAAGGCATCCCCCGATTTAGATCCTTATCTTTTTCAACGACCCCACTTCCTTCGAAAGTGACATCGCTGAGGGGCTAACTGTAAGTACCCAAATCCGGATCGTCAAAATCCGTTAAAAGTTAAGCGGAATCCGTTAACTGTCCTGCTCCAGGTTAACCGGAACCCGTTAAACTCCCCGTTCTCAAGCCAACAAGACATCCCAGGACTGCCCCGTGCATCCCAACGTCAAAGCGTACTCAACAAACGTTATCACACGTAAAAGTACATCTTTTCCATAAAAATGCACTTTCCGACACTTTCCGGTGGCATTTCGGACATTTTTCGGACAGTTATTTAAAAAATGGATAAAATTGGGAATAACGGGACGAAAAACCTATCCTAGGTGAGTCATAGGGGCACGTGGCACGCATGCCAAGGCCCTCCAATCAACATCAATCAGATTTCAAAGGGAAAAGACCACATTTTAAATACTGTCATTTACAAGTCCGAGCCGTTTGGCTTGTGATAGTATTTACTTATCAAAGTCTGAGTCGCAAAACGATTCGTTGATCGCATATCATTTAATGCTTTTTTTCATAAAATCGCTAACAATGTAATGCCCGGTTCAAAATCGGAGTTCGTCATTCGAACTCTCTTTCAAAACGCGCAAAGTGACGTTTGGCATCCAAACGATCATCTTTAAACTCAAAACCCGACGTTTGACATTCAAACGCTCTTTTCTTAAAATTCAACATTTGACACTTAAGTGAAAGATTCAAACTCGTCATTCGCACTTCTTTTCCTAAAAAACTCCAAAACCGACGTTTGTCATTCAAACGCACGCTTTTTCCAAAAATCATAAAATCAACGTTTGACATTCAAACCAAGATTAAGCTTGTCATTCAAGCCCCCATTTTCAAAATGCAAGCACACACACACACACACACAAAATTTCGAGAAAGGTAGAAAGACTCGTCATACGAGGCATTTCGGGTGATCTCAAAATACTCTTCCCGAAACGTAACGTGACCTCTGAATCTAACAATCTCTGGTCCTAAAAAGACTTTTGTAAAGTTTTGGCTATCAATCAAAACGTCCCATTTTCAAAGCCTTTTCCAAGTTTTTGCTACCAATAAAAATGACACCTTTTTTCAAGCCATTTTCAACGTTTGGGCTCAAAATACAAAACCGCGTGGCGACTCCTCTCCTTCCCGAAAGCGAGGTCCCAAAATTCTGCGAAAGACAACCGCTCGCCACGCAGCTCCGCGCGCGATCCTGGGTAATTTCAATCGCCTTTTCATGTTTTCAATCTAGTTGGCATCTCTTTTGCGCTTGTTATAATTTTTGCCTATGTGTAAGTACCCAAATTTGGCTCATGCCTTCCGGTTAAGTTTTCCGGTAATTCCCCAAACTTTCCTAAAGTTCAGGGGCAATTCTGGAACTTTTCCAAACCTTCCAAGGGAGTAAGGACTTGTTAGGAATTAAAATTCAAAGCAGTCCCTCGCTGGAAAGGGGTTTCTAGGCGCCACCTTGCATGGATCTAGAAGCAGGCCGAGTCACCAATGGATAACGCCGCACGGCTTCATTTGCCAGAGGTTAATGTCGCACGGCTTCATTAGGAAGCACAAATCAGCCTATAAATAGAGGCCTCCTCTACCCATTTTGATATACAATTTCAGGCACTGTTACTCTGCCAAACTGAAAACTCGAAAACACAGAAACCAAAACATCCCAAAATCACCTCCCTCCTCCATAAAAGCCCATCCAAAACTCTTCCTACATTAGGAAAACTCCCAAGGGAGATAGAGAAAACCACCATTGGTAATCTCTCTGTCACGACCCTAATATTAGGCACCATTTTTAGCACACGTTGTGCACGTGGGGTTGCAAGGGTAGTATATCATTTTAGGCCTTGTATGCTACTTGTAAAGTTATGTGCTCATTTTATGTTTTGATGATTTATGTGAAGCTTGGGATGAAAAGGAATTAATTAACTTTAATACTAAAGGGTCTAGAAGGGAATAAAAATAAAGGGTGTAGTGAATTTATAATAATTGGATTTTTCAAGTAGTAAGTTTATAAAGTGGTGAGGTACTTGGCTGTAAAGAATAGGAGTAGAGAGGTTAGTGGTATTTCCTTAGACCCTTGGAGGAGGTGAAGTGTAAGTTTCAATGTTTATCTCTCATTTAAATGAAGGAAACTTCATCTTTTAATGATCAGTACCATCTTCTTCACCCAAAAACCTCCATGGAAACTAAAACCTAAGCTCCTTCTTCCTAAAATTCTAGAGGCTTCAATAGTTCTTCATTTTCAAATCCGTTTGCGGATTCTTGTTCGTGGTGACGAGGGGATCGCGCAGAGCCGGTCAAATAAATATTCCATTTCGCACTATTTAGGTAAGTTATTATGATTTTCTTTCAAAAGTGGTTCATTCTATGATTTGTGTTGTTATGAATGGTTGTATAAATGGATTTTGGTATTATTATAATAACTTTTATTTAGTTGGAATGGTTTTGGGAAAATTTAAGGAAGTGGGTGATGGTGTGGTGATTGTAGTAGCAAATATAATGGTTAGAATTTATTTTATGGGTTAATGATTTGTTGGAAGTGGTTGCATGGAAAAAAAATAGCCTAAAGTTTGGTAATAAAATGATATCAGTTTGTGTTGGATTATGTTGGTAGGGGGATGGAATGGTTTGGTCTTGGTTTTGGTCTTGTTTAGTACCTATTTTATGTTATTGAAAACTGAGGATGTTGGTTTGGGTCACTTGGGAGTTTGGTTGCTGAAGTTGTTGCTGAATTCTTGTTTCTGGATAGAGGGCATGAATCGTGCTCTGTGGCACGAGTGGTGCACGAGTCTTCCCTTGAATTTTGACTAAGTCGTGCTTAAATGGGATGAGTGATTCTGGTGGGGTGTCAAAGGGGCACGAGTCGTGCCCTGGGACATGAGTCGTGCCCTGCACTGCAGTTTCTGAAGCATTTTCCAAGGCCTAGAAACCTATGTAGACTAGAACATAAATGAACCCTCTTTAACTTAGATTAAAGTAGAGCACTTTAGCTACACAATGATGTCTTACTTGATTAAAATGGAATTGTGGAAGGGCTTTAAATATTGTTCGGAAAATGCTTGATAGCCTTGAATTGTAACTTAGCCAAAGTGAATCCAACTTGGTAATTTGATCTTGGACCTTTATAGAAGTTATATATTGTTGCACATAGATCATGTATGGCTGGTTTATGATGCCTTGTGGTCTTACTTGAGTTCATCTCTATGGTTTATGATATTAATAGTGTATGAAATAAATGTTGCATTATGGTATTGATTTGAACATGAGTATGATTTACCATGTTGTTATTTTATTATTCCTTTGGTGGATTCTTTTCAAGTAACTATTATGTGCTTGAATATGTGTAAATCAGCTGATGTTTGGGGGTATAATTGAATATGATCACTTATGAGAAATTGTTCCATAAGGTGCTCGAATTACATTATACCTGTGACATATCCCCCTCTGTGGCCACAGAATGGGGTTCAGCTTCTATGGATATTGTAAGTACGCCAATCCAATTCGCGATCTTTCCAGATGCATTTTAATATGATAAAATTGCATTTAGGGGCATTTTGGTAAATTCTCAGTCTGTCCCGAGACTTCCGGAAACGTTTCACAAGTTTCTCGCGAAGGAAGTACTTTTTTGTACTTTGCTCGAGTTAAAGGACCTAAAGAGAATAAAACTATTTTGGACTTTTTTGGGTATTACCTAGGAAGGTTCCAGAATCAGTTTTGGCGCCAAAAACGGTTATGGTCACCTTGTGTCACGCGACAAGTCGAAGCATGGAAAGTGGTTACGTTACGTCGTGCGACACAAATTGACCATAAACTGCAGCTATAAATAAGACCCTACCCCTCTCAGTTTTTGATCTGAATTTCACCTCCCTAAAGCTACTCTGCCCAAATTACGCTAGAAACTCCCTCTCTCCTCCTCCCTCACAAACAACCACCCAATTCCCTTTCAATTCATCACCTCTCACCTCTCTTCAACCCAACTCTCTCTCTCTCTACATCATCAAGGACCTTGAACCATCTATCCAGATCAAAGTTCATGGTGGAATCTACTCTTCAGAAGCTGAATTTATCTAACTTGGTGTAAGAGTTGAGGACTACAAGGGTAACTCACTTCTCTCCCTCTCTCTCCCTCATCTCTTTGTTCAATTGTTTCTTCTCCTTCTCCACTTGATAATCAGGCTCCATCTACTTCAAATTATCAAGTGGCAACTGCAATCTCTCTGTTTAAATAGTCTATACTTGTGTCCAATTGCCTAATTATGATGTGATCTATTTGGATTAGCAATTTGGATGTCAAGGGAGTGTGGATCTCCCATATCCACACTCCTTTGATTGGTTCGTATTTATTTGGTGTTGTTTTGATTGATGTTGATATAATTGTTTGCTTGGTTGTGTAATTGTTGGATCTGCATGTCAGTGTGTGAGGTACCTGCAGATGGTAACCTTGTGTCACGCGACACATTTGGACAATGGAAGTCCTGTGTCACGCGACATGTCGTGACCATCTGCAGGAACCATGTTTCAGTTGTGAGTTGGTGCAGTCGATTATCCCAGCATGTTAGTAGTATGATAATGATTCTTAGTGTTCAGATCTGGTTTGTAGTTGTAGTTTGATTTCATTTAGATATTTTGCAATCTGTTCGTTGTGAGTCTCTGAAAGGTAACCATGTGTCACGCGACACATTTGGACATGTGGAGTCCTGTGTCACGCGACATATGGTGTCCTTTGCAGAGAACCTTTTTTCCTCTGTAAATCTGTCCTATCTGATGTAAAGGGATGTGGCCTCCCGAATAATGGGTCTACAAGTTGTAATGAGCTTTGTCTATTCAATAAAATTCATGTTATTGCATTTGTTCATTATCATTGCTTGCATGTTGTTTGAATTATTTGGATGTCTAAATTAGAAAGTCTCGTCTACGGACGAGGCGTGTTGGGTGAACTCTCGGTTCTTCCCAACACGTAACCTGACCCCCGAACCCGTTCTCTTTCAAAAGGTTTTTCAAAGTGCACCTCTTAAAGCATGGCGTGGCGACTCCTTTCTTTGTTCATTTTAAAACCGAGAAAACAAAATTTTTTCGGGCGAGCGCGCATTCAGTGGCGACTCCGCTGGGGAATGTGTTTTGACAACCTGTTTTTTCAAAATAAGAGGGTCAAACTTTCGTTCTTTTAGACATCCAATGTGTTCATCTTATGTGCATCCTTGATAATCTTGTGCGATACATGCATTTTATAGGATCTTACAACTTGTGTGCCTTTTGTGTGTTGCTTGTGGCCCTGCTGTGTTGCTATATTTGGTTTGTTTTATCCCTTGCCAAGGGGAGGCAGGGGCTAATCTCAGTTTTGCAGGGAATTTGGGTTCATTGACACTCCTGTTCGTGCGACAGCTTTGTCCCGTGTTGTTCTGTGTCACGTGACAGGACTGGTCACTGGACAGGTTTCAGTGTTGGTTTGAGGGCAGTCCCTTGAACCGGAGATTGCTCAGCTGATTGTTGTTCCTTTCTTTCTTCCCTGTGAGAGTGCGTGTGTTTTCTTTTCTTTTCAAATAAATAAATAAACGGAAAATTTTGTTTTTTGTAAATAAAAGAATATAGTTATCCGCACACTACACCACATAGATCTAGAACCCTCGGGTGCGATTGACGGCATCGCGGACGGCCATGAATTTCGCCTACGCTTGAGCGCCTAATGTCAAACCCATTCCCCTAGTGCATTTAGGTGGCGCCACACTTAAACCTTACCCAAGGTTGGTTTTTTATACAGTGTTTTAATTATACCAAGATGAGTTGTTTTTGAAAATACCAATAAGTCTTTATACCTTCCCCAAAACCTCGCACCTTGTGGGCATGTTGCCAATGCAACATGGTTTCACGTAAGGACATGTCACTCCCGTGGCGTGTCCTAAACGAGAGATCATGCCGCGTTGTCACCATGCACCGACGAGAGGTCATGCCGGATTTTTCTTGGAAATTCCCCGAGAATACCCGTTATGCTGCCCAAATTTCTCCAGAAATTGGGGCTACTCCTTCGTCCCACATCGTGATAGGTCTTGGTTAGGTATCATCACTTATTATTAATTTCAAATGCAAAACATCCAGTGTAATTCGAACGTTGCCTCCCTAGGATTCCCCAAGGTGTAGTATGCATAAATAAAAGATTAGCTTTTCCCAACCGTTCTTAGGATTTAAACCACCGATTTATACTTGAAGATAATTAAATTGTTTGCGCGAGTCTGTTCTCTCCATTTCTTCTCCCTCTCCCGTTTTTTTTCCTCTCCTTTCCCTACCTCATAAATCCGTATATTTACCCTCTATAGCGGTGACAAGTTGGGAACGTGTCCTGACATTCTGTGGTCTTTGGTTTCCTATCTCTGAAGCATCCCCCCCAAAGCTTCTATCTGTTCCGCTATCCGAGATGTCTGGTGCAAGAGATATGCCATCCGCTCAGTCTGGAATTCTTCCTCCCTCGGGCCACTTGGACATGAATGATTTGTCGCAATGCACTGCGAGCCGCCCGGAAGCCGCTATGATCCGTGAAGGCAAGGTTCAATTGCTTGCACGAGTTGCCAAAGCCAGAGAGGAGGAAACGCACGCTAGATTTGTTGAAGCGATGCGAGCCCGAGGAATCACGGTAATCCGCCATGAAGACGGGTCATATGAGGAAATCATCAATGCTAGCAGTGTTGACCGCGGGATTGGAAATGTAACGAATGGGGTAATTGAAGATGATCAAGATAAGATCCTTTCCCCGACACCTCATGTAGTCCAAGCTCAAGTTAAAGATGAACAACCGATCTTTGAGGCTTTCAGTTTTCCTAATCAGCTGGATTTGAAGGATCAGTATCAGCCAAATTCCCAAGGGTCATACCATTATCGTACTCGGAAAGGATCACTACTATTTCACCCTGACCAAGTTCCCCTGCAAGGAAGTACTCCGCGACCACCAACAAGTCCATTTGGTTCCAGCTTGTCACCCCCGCATGATCAGTATTCCGTACTAACCTCACGTGTAACTGTAAATCAAATGCCTTTCATCCCGACTGCAAATCCTACCCAACCAGGGACGCCAACACTTGAACCACCTCCAAAAATGGTTCGGACAGAAAAGAAGAAGCAGTATTGGGGAGAGTTAGGGATGCCCATCAACCAGTTCCTTAAGGTGTTGGTGAGTGGAGGTTTGGTTCAACCATTAGCCAATTATGTCCCTCTTCATAACAATGTAAAGCTGGATCTAAGCAAATACTGCTACTATCACCAGTATCCAGGCCATATTACTTCTGAATGCAAGCAGTTGAGGGTGATCATCCAGGAACTCATTGATGAGGGAAAGATCGAGATAGGCCCCCAGGAAGGAAGCAACATTCAGAATCTCCGTCAGTTCCCACCACGCAAGAAGCGAGAATTTGATGACTTGGGGATAACAACCGAAGAAGCTTTTAATGGTTTGATGCGAAGAGTATTGATAAAACCGCTTGATAATTACCGCCCTATGCATCGCAACCCAAAGCTGGACACGAGCAAGTACTGCTGCTACCACCAGTTCCCTGGCCATACAACCAACGATTGCATTCCCCTGAAGATGCTCATTCAGAAGCTTGTTGGTGATGGAAAGGTTGAGAAGGCTCGCCCCAATGTTGTCCCCGATCTTCTTCAGTGATGTCAGCAGAAGCCCAGAGGCGGCAAAGTCAATCAGTCAGCGTCGTAGGTTCTAGAGTGTCTTTTATGTGGTCATGAGTCTGTCAAGTCTATGTTATGAGTCTTTTTATTGCAGTAATAAAAATCTTTGTTTCTATTCTTGCTAGACTCGAGACATTACTTGTGCACCCACATTACACTTAATTGAAATGGTCTTATTCCAAATGATCACTTGTGCTGCTCACCGACTGATGCTTTGAAATGACTAATGTTTAAATTCATCGGAGCAATAAAATCGACTGATATCCCCATCTTGCGCCCCATATGCTCACACATCTTTCATAATCTCGTTGTTTGATGAATTTGCACGGATCTTTTTCATAGTAAGCTTAAGAAAGCAAATGAAGACTGGATCTCATTTGGATCATCCGGTAGGGACTGCGGTTGAAACCTTCACCCCTAGGGAAGCCACCACCTCACCCTCACCAAATAATACCCCTTCAATTCAAGATCGGCATATTTGAAACCCGTTTAACCATTCCCAGAAGAAGAGGGGCTATCCTTGAGGCTCCCGTGATTCAAAGAAGATCGACCGTCTCCAAGATCAAGAATAACGGAAAACAATGATCCATCCTGGGGACTAGCTGAAATCCACCTCTCAAAAGAAAAGAGAGAGAGACGAAAATACAAAAAAAGATATATATATAAAAAAGAGAAAAGAGAAAAAGAAGAAAAGAAAGAGAGCCTAGTCCCCAGCGATCCTCTCGAAAGCAAAAATCCAAGGATTCGGTTGTTACTCAAGAGAAGTCTCAGAGTGAATAAAGAGACAGCCCGGATGTCCCTTATCATTACCTCTAACCAATTCCGGTCGTCCTCTCGATTTTTAGAGGATATTCCTGTTGGGTTTCGAGGGTCCATGCGCAGCGGAAGATTGCAAATAACTCGAAAAACCTGGAGCCCTAGGATCCGTTCTAGATGATTAATTAAGAAGAATGATTTAGAATTACTAACCTTGTGTGCTTTTGTCGTTGATAAACACGTTCCAACTCCAGATTGAAGAACTAGCGAATCTTCGATGAACGATTCTTGAATCACGAACGAAAGATCTTGGATAGCGAAGATCCTCTATGTGTATCCACGCGTTGAACGAACCCTAGAACAATTCTAGGTGGATTGCTAGATCCTTGATTGAAACTCTTTTCAATCGATGAAGAAATATGGATTTTGATTGTGTTTCGATTCTCAATTCACAATTGGAATCACTCTCTTTTGTGTTTCTCTAAACCCAAAACGTGAGTATAACTGCTAGGGCAACTAGGGGTTTGTATTTATACGTTATAAAACTTTTCCCCTCGCGAAAACCCTAATTTTAAGTCAATTACGTATCAGTCCAGCGCCGACGGGATGACTCGTCCCCCAGGGCACGAGTCGTCCCCTCATCACAATGTTCTGATACAGGAGTCCCCCTTAAGGGGAATAGTTGGTTCTGTCCTGGGGACGAGTCGTCCCCTCAGCACAAAATCTCCATATTTTCCATTTTTGACAATTCGTTCGATGCGTGTGACCCCATAGGACTATATTATGTTGGCAATGAGTTCGATCACATCGATCCTCATAAGACATGAGCGGACTCTAGCAAGCCATCATGCCTACCCAAATAATATAATATCAAGTTCGATTTCCTATATAGAACATATCACAATCCCATTGTCACACGATGTTATATTGAACATGAGTCATGGTCTACATCAACTCATATTGTTCAATGCTTTCTCGTTACTAAGTAAATTGATCAATCGAATGATATTAATCATATTAATTCATTCGGGCATGGCCATGCACTACATCAATCTTACTTACGAGTGGCCTAGCAAACATCTCTCTTTACGAGGGACAAATTTCCATCTTGACTTATCATTCTTCCCAACAAGAATCATATCATGCCAATAATAGCCCTTATTGTTATCCGGTTAAAGACAACGTTAAACTATATCAAACATAATATTCATCGAGTGGAAGACGATGATAATCTCAGGTCAAAGGATATCAATGATATAACTATATGAGATTTAATTATGACATTCGACCATGACATAAATCTCATAATGGGTCAAGTCCAGTACCTTGTTCTCTAACAAGTACCCATGAATCTAATGTGCATCTCCATGCATATAATCATCACATGATTATCCATTAGACTTCATACTAGTGCTTCATAAGTACTAGGGACACGATTATTAAAGTAAGCATGCAAACATATAATAATCAAAGTAATAATCTCATATATAAAATGAATAATGACATTACATATAAGTCTATCTCTATAGGCCTAGGGCACTAACACCTACAGTCTCCCACTTGCACTAGGACCAATCATTCATGTATCTTATACCCATGGACCTAACATGACCATCATGTTTAGCTCGTGCAAAGGCTTGGTGAGAGGGTCCGAAATGTTGTCATCCGTTGGTACCTTGCATATCTTAACGTCTTCCTTTTCACAGATTTCTCAAATGAGGTGGAAATGTCTTAGAATGTGTTTGGATCGTTGATGTGACCTTGGTTCTTTTGCTTGCACAAATGACACCACAATTGTCACAACAAAGTTCCACCGGATTAGTGATACTTGGAACAATTCCAAAACACTAATGAACTTTTGATCCAAACTGCCTTTTCTAGCTACATCATATGTTGCTAAAATTAAGCCTTAGAGGTAGAATCGGCTACGATTTTCTGCTTGAAACTCTTCCAATAAAATCGCACCTCCAATAAGCATAAACACAAATCCTAATTGCGATTTTAATTAACTTTGTCAGTTTGGAAGTTAGCATCCGTGTAACCTTTACAACAAGATTAACTTCCAACCTTTCAAATACCAAGAACGTATCCTTAGTTCTTCTTAAGTACTTTAAGGATCGTCTTGACTGCCATCCAATGGTTCTCATCAGGATCAGATTGGTATCGACTTGTCATGCTCAAAGCATACGAGACGTCGGGTCTAGTACAAATCATGGCATACATGACAGATCCAAATGTCGGAGCATATGGAACTTCATTCATTCTCTTTTGCTCATCAGTTGTCATGGGACACTGAGTCTCGCTAAGAGTAATACCATGACCCATTGACAAGTTACCTTTCTTAGAATCATCTAAGAACCTTATCAATATGAGTATTTTGACTCAAACCAACTTATCCTTTTAGATCTATCTCTATAGATCTTGATACCAAGGATGTAAGCGGCTTCATCCATATCTTTCATTGAGAAACCTTTCCTTGACCAAGACTTGACAGTCTTAAGTGTCGAAACTTTGTTTTCAATGAGTAAGATATCATTGTCATATAACAATAGAAATAATACTATGCTCCCACTGAATTTCATGTATACACAAAGTTCATCTTCGTACTTGATGATGTCAAACTCTTTGACCGATTCATCAAAATGAAGATTCCAACCCCTCGAAGCTTGCTTCAACCCATCTTATGGATCTTTGCAACATGCATACTTTATTAGAATTTATTGGATCGACAAACCCTTCAGGCTGTATCATGTATACATCCTCAAGTAGGTTTCCGTTAAGAAACGCTGTTTTGACATCCATTTGCCATATCTCATATTCACAATATGCGATAATGGCAATTGAAACTCTAATAGACTTCGGCATTGTAACGGACAAAAAGGTTTCAACATAGTCAATACTATGAATTTTCCTAAATCCCTTTGCTACAATCCTTAGTCATGAAAGTATACACCTTCCATCCATGTCGATTTTCTTCTTGAAAACCCATTTGCACCCTATGGTTTTTACACCTTCAGGTAGACCAATCAAGTTCAAAACTTGATCATCAAACATGGATTACAATTCGGATTCCATGGTTCATAACCATTTATCCGAATTAGGAGTGGACATCGTCTCTAGATAGGAAGTAGGTCCGTCATTCTCAATGACTCCCACTTGATTACTTTCCGATATGAGAAATCCATATCTCTCAGGTTCGGATCGTATCCTATCAGATCTGTGAAGAACTTGTGTATTTTGAACCGGTTCCACAACTCCTTGTGAACTTGGTTCCGTCTCTACTCTTGGTTCCATGTCATTTTTCAGGTTCTTGAACTCCTTCAAGATCAATCTTACTCCCACTAGATACTTTATTGAGAAACTATTTCTCAAGAAACGAATCATATAGAGCAACAAACATTTTGTTCTCTTTGCGGTTGTAAAATTAATATCCGAAATTAACCTTGTCAGATTTGGTGCTAACTTATAAGAGACAAGTCTCTTTATATAAGATTCGCAACCCCAAATCTTCATGAAAGACATTCTTCCATGCCACATCTCATGTGAGGACTTAGGAACCGATTTAGTTTGGACACAATTCAGTTTAAACGCATCAATTTCTAATGCATATCCTCAAAAGGTAATAGGAAGGTCAACTTTGACTCATCATCGAATGAACCATGTCTAACAAGGTTCAATTCCTCCTTTCAGACACACCATTCAAAATGGTGTTCCGCATGGAGTCAACTCTGAAACAATTTCACGCTTTGAGATGATAGTCAAACTCTTGGCTTAAATATTCATTACCTCGATCTAATCGAAGTACTTAATAGTTTTTGCCAAGATTATTTTGTACTTCATTTTGAAATATTCCAAATATCTCAATCGATTCACTTTTGGACTTCATCGGATAGACATAGTCATATCAAGATAAGTCATCAGTGAATGTAAATGAAATACCGAAATCTTCCCCTAGCAATGCTACTTAATGGTCCATATACATCTCATGTACGAGGCCCAATAAGTCACTAGCCCTCCCACTACTCTTAGTGTAGGGTGGTTTGGTCATTTTACCAAATAAACGAGATTCACATACCTCAAATGATTCATAATCATATGAGTCTAAATGTCCATGTTAATGGAGTTTAGATTATACGTTTCTCATTTATATGACCAAACCGGCAATGCCATATGAACGTGTTGTTCATATCATTCTATTTAGATTTCACACCTATATTATAGATATCTTCAATATTATTTTGTATCTTAACATCAAGGATATGAAGACCATTCAATGATATATGCATTACTATAAGGCATATCATTAAATCAATATAAAGCTTCTTATTCTCAATAAGAAAATTATATCCTTCATCATCCTCATAAGAAACAAAATAATACTCCTACTCAAATCCGGAACGTAGTCACACTTGTTCAAAACAAGTACTAGTCCACAAGGTAAAGTTACTTCATAAGTCCCTATGGCTAATGCAGCAACTCTTGCTTCATTACCACGCATAGGTTTAATTCACCTTCTTTGAGTAGCTTTCTATTCTTTATTTCTTGCACATTTAAACAAATGTGGGATCTATATCCGGTATCATATACCCAAGAACAAGAAGTCGAAAGGAAAATATCTATCATATAGATATTTGAAGTAGTAGCAATCAAATTGCCCTTCTTCACCTTTTAGGCCTTCCTTATTAGCCTTGCAACTTTGCTTCCAATGACAATCTCATTGTAATGATAGCAAAAATGCATTCTTTTGAGACACTTTGGGTTTAGCCTCTTAGGCTTTTGCAACTTTTGCCCCAAGTTTAGCAACATTTGCTTTACCTTCTTTGCCTTCCCTTTTGAACCCCTTTCTTGTGTTAACCATTAACACACTTGCGGATTGCTCCTTTTGCATCTCGTGCATTAAAAGCCTTCACCACAACATATATCTTTTGCCTAGCTTGCACTTGGAACATTTCCTTTGTGCGATGTGCTAGAACAAAAGCAGCTCCCATGTGTTCAAGGTCCTTCTCAAGAGCCTTACACATGATGGCAAACATAAGGCAAACAACATCATAGGAATCATCTCTATATTTCTTATGTTGCTCCTTATCTGCCCTTTTTGTAGTGGGTTCAACAGGAATTGATTTGTCAAGAACGTACAATTTTGCTTAAGAACACTTCTTGAGCATCTGATCAAATCAGAATAACTTGTACCGTTCTTTTCGAATTTGTCCTTCATAAGGATGAATCGCAATAATAAGGATTAATTATAGTTTAATGCTATTTCTACAACAAAATATGCAACACATATGAACACATATAAGTACCGATTTCATTTAAGAGATTAAATAACGTATTTCATAAATACTCCCACTAAATTATATAACCTTCTTATGCAAATATGCATAATATAATTTAATAGGCTAAGACCCAACTTTAATTTAATTTCAAGTCGGCTATGGCACGACTGCTCAAAATTAAACTAAAAAGGTAGATAACATTTATCAATCATATCAACATATGACTCTTAGATCCTTTATGAGATTATAGACATCATATGTCACATGTTTCAATCTCATCTTATGCCTTAGGCTCAAAACTGTTTTTGATTGCCTAATTGAGTTTAACCATTTTAAACGTATAGCAATCACCGTTTGCTCATCTTGATCATACAAAGATAGAATTAATGTACCTCGCTATGGCGTAGCCTAAATAAAACTATCCGTGTACTCACAAGTGTTTAAACATGGGTGGCATAAACAAACTCAAATTTCAATGAAGGTTCAATTTTCATGTTTATCAATTAACATGGCAAGGTTGATTCATGAAAATTATATGAGCATAATTATGAACATGGAATGATGCATCACAAATCACATTTGATGTTTACATCATAATTTCTAATCAATTAGGGTTTAATGACTCATGTAAAATCTCATTTAATATGAACATAATCCCTATAACAAACATTTTGTTCAAGATCTAGAAATTCATCAATTACTAGTACGTGGCATTGTAATCCAAGGTTATCCCACACTTCCATCGAAGTGCCTGTGGGGAAGTTTTTGGTGTCCAGCCCATATACTAAGTAATATTCAAGACCCATATTCTAGATTAATCACATTAATCAAATAATTCAATTCACAATCATGGTATATCAAAATATACAATTACTTCCATAAGCAATTCTCATATAAAATCATGTTCTAAATCATATTCATCATGAAAATTCACATAATCACATTACATAATTATCATGATTATCTAATATAAACATCATGAACCAGGCTCTGATACCACTGTTGGGTTTCGAGGGTCCATGCGCAGCGGAAGATTGCAAATAACTCGAAAAACCCGGAGCCCTAGGATCCGTTCTAGATGATTAATTAAGAAGAATGATTTAGAATTACTAACCTTGTGTGCTTTTGTCGTTGATAAACACGTTCCAACTCCAGATTGAAGAACTAGCGAATCTTCGATGAACGATTCTTGAATCACGAACGAAAGATCTTGGATAGCGAAGATCCTCTATGTGTATCCACGCGTTGAACGAACCCTAGAACAATTCTAGGTGGATTGCTAGATCCTTGATTGAAACTCTTTTCAATCGATGAAGAAATATGGATTTTGATTGTGTTTCGATTCTCAATTCACAATTGGAATCACTCTCTTTTGTGTTTCTCTAAACCAAAAACGTGAGTATAACTGCTAGGGCAACTAGGGGTTTGTATTTATACGTTATAAAACTTTTCCCCTCGTAAAAACCCTAATTTTAAGTCAATTACGTATCAGTCCAGCGCCGACGGGACGACTCGTCCCCCAGGGCACGAGTCGTCCCCTCATCACAATGTTCTGATACAGGAGTCCCCCTTAAGGGGAATAGTTGGTTCTGTCCTGGGGACGAGTCGTCCCCTCAGCACAAAATCTCCATATTTTCCATTTTTGACAATTCGTTCGATGCGTGTGACCCCATAGGACTATATTATGTTGGCAATGAGTTCGATCACATCGATCCTCATAAGACATGAGCGGACTCTAGCAAGCCATCACGCCTACCCAAATAATATAATATCAAGTTTGATTTCCTATATAGAACATATCACAATCCCATTGTCACACGATGTTATATTGAACATGATTCATGGTCCACGTCAACTCATATTGTTCAATGCTTTCTCGTTACTAAGTAAATTGATCAATCGAATGATATTAATCATATTAATTCATTCGGGCATGGCCATACACTACATCAATCTTACTTACGAGTGGCCTAGCAAACATCTCTCTTTACGAGGGACAAATTTCCATCTTGACTTATCATTCTTCCCAACAAGAATCATATCATACCAATAATAGCCCTTATTGTTATCCGGTTAAAGACAACGTTAAACTATATCAAACATAATATTCATCGAGTGGAAGACGATGATAATCTCAGGTCAAAGGATATCAATGATATAACTATATGAGATTTAATTATGACATTCGACCATGACATAAATCTCATAATGGGTCAAGTCCAGTACCTTGTTCTCTAACAAGTACCCATGAATCTAATGTGCATCTCCATGCATATAATCATCACATGATTATCCATTAGACTTCATACTAGTGCTTCATAAGTACTAGGGACACGATTATTAAAGTAAACATGCAAACATATAATAATCAAAGTAATAATCTCATATATAAAATGAATAATGACATTACATATAAGTCTATCTCTATAGGCCTAGGGCACTAACACCTACAATTCCCACTGCCTTAACCAATTCCAAGCCGTCCTCTCGATTTTAGAGGACAGCCCCATTACCATTACCCTTACCTTTGCCTTTAGCCAAAGCCAAGATTGACCTCTCATTCTTAGAGGCATTAAAGATGCAGTCAAGATTCCCTCACCTTAGAAATCCCAAACACATACCCAAAAGCCAACCTCTCATCTTTAGAGGTTCAGTCAGCAAAAAAAAGCCTAGCCGACCTCTCGTCCTAAGTGGTCATGATGTCCCGAATTACCCGAAGACCGATCAAAACCCTGAAGCCCAGCCGCAGTTCCTATCGGATAACAATTCAGGACCGTCAAGCGAAGATTGTGCAAATCCTATCCGTTCATTCGACGTCGCATGCGAGAATATTTCATTTCTACTCCGCAAACACTAGCCGTGGACGTCCCACTGGGGCTTCACATCCGTGTCTCCCATCGACACTCTAAGAGGACACGTTCTTTCGATTCTCAAAAATTCTCGAAGGTCCTCACATCCCCGAACTTCATCGTTCATTCTTTTCATTCGGGATAAGCCCGAACTACGGCGACCTGAGCTCCTCCTAAGGAGGGGAACGTAGGCAACCATAATTGGTTCGGTCGAAATCACAAACAAATCTCAGAAGATCCGGTCTCCTCAAAGACCATGCCCGTACACTGTTCATCTTTCCGAGTTTGATTCTCGATATCAGTGGGCTTTCTCCTCAGGATTGATAAAAATATTTGCTCATATCGGCTTTGGTGGTTGAATAACCCGAACATCAATAAAGGGTTTTAAGCAGCTTTGTGATCATCATGAATAAGACAAGTTTTCAAGTGTCTCGACAAGTCTTCTATTTCTACATCATAGGAAGATAGAGCTAAACACTATTTCGGTCAGCATGGGCTTCCATACACTATTCCACACCTTGTGATGCTTATACTCTCCCAAAAGAGTTAAACCTAAAGCGAGAGTGTCATACAGAAAATCGGGATTCGTTCCCACCCTCGAAAAATATGCCCCTGCACATAAACACTCCTAAATCTTGTCCGCCGATTGATTGACTAAAGCTCAAAGAACGATCTCCTCTTAGATTGCTTGATGTTTTGAAGGCAAGGTAACAGAATGTCAAACTGGGGCTTGGTTAAAGAAGAAGACTGATTGGTTCATTTGCATGTGGACACCGGGGCTGGCTTTTGAATTTCAACTCCCGGGAAGGGATTGGTCACTTAAAGAGGTTATTCCATGTTGGGGCTACTGAGTCTCATGCCCTAAACCCTTGGAAAAGTTTTGAAATATTGGGGAAGTCTGATTTTGAAGCTCTGCCTGCATGACCTGTTGTGTCACGCGACATAAAATGTCCCAGCTAGAATGAGTCGTGCGACATCCTTTTACCAACACCAGACATCAGTGATCTGCAATCTGATCAATACCAGGGCACGCCCCGACTTGTCTCCAACAGCAATGTCACCCTGCAAACATCCTGGGAGAGGAATTAATTCAGATAAGCATACTCATTCACCATCCATATACAAACCAAGCCACATAAGCCACTTATACTTACTCCATAACCATTCAAAACAAAAGAGTCATCCATTGTCATCACCCCAAAAATGGACTCGTGCAAACAATAAAAACAACGTAAAAGACTAGCAACAGTGCATCGAGTCTAGGAAAAGCAAGTAAGTTTTTTTTAAAAAAAAAAGAAGAAAAGAGTATTTGTCCGTTTCCTCCAAAGAAAGGTACAATAATCAAAAGAGCAAATGTTTGATACAAAGGGCTACTCCGAGCTATCATCATCAGAAACGTAAGCACCATCAGTACCGGAACTATCATCATCATCAGCAGCGTCATCACTACCCTCTCCATCAGCATCTCCCTCCTCGGAATCCGAATCAGCAGTAGGATCATGGAAAATAATGGGATCATCTCGGAAAAGCTCATGAGCAGTGGGGATGGCTACGGTCTCAAGCTCGTGAGGATCTATGGAAGCATCACTCTCATACTCGGGACTAGGCGGACGACGACGAGCAGTCTTGGTCCTAGGCCTGTGGGTGTCCTCAGCAGATATATCAGTGCGAGCCCTCTTCCTGTCAGGCAAGCTAAGCGTGGAATCACTATCATCAGAGTCCCAAGCCCGACGCCTTCCCCGCAAATAATGATTGCTCCTCATCAACTGATCAATCATGTCCATGGCCCCAGTGTAATGGCGAGCAAAACTCCAGTAAATATCAGCAAAAACCTGGTACAGTCATGAAGAAAAGAACCAGAAATCAGTCATCGTGAAAGACAAGAGTTGTAAACAGGCCAAAGCAATAAAGAAAGAGAAGACAGATACTTACAGATCGGGTGCCCTCAGGAAGATGAAAATATGGATAAATCCTGCTAATGTCAAGGGAGGCTCGTCTCAAATGGTCTCCATCCTGAAAATCAACGAATGAAGGAGGCAAGGGAGCGTCCGCTACATATCCAGCAGAAGGGCCCGCATCTTGAGCATCCTGCCTCGGAGCCACCTGTGGCGATCTCAATCTCGTCCTCACATAGACCCCGTAATCACCATCCTCCATATAATTAAAAGCAGCCTCACCCTGGATCAAAGAAGCCACATCCTCCAATTTCCGAGGAAACCAAATGTCAGTTGGAGGGTCAACTGGGACTCTAGCAGCGCTGCCAGGGCCGTGCTGTCTGCAAACCCTCTCCCCCAAATAAAGTGCATCCCCGGATAAACCTACCAATAACTTGCGGCACTCAGTCAGATGCAAAGCATACTCCAAACCATCCCCGGCATATCGATCAACCCAAGGAAAAAGATTTAGACTCCCGGGAGTCCTCCGCAAGCAAACTAAAGTATCAGGATAAGAGGCTGTCTCACGTCCCCTGGTATCTGCAGTCCGGACCTTCACCCGAGCTTCTTTCACACAACGTCTCATAGCGGGAAACATGGTGGCCGGATATGCATCCCCTACTCTCCAGGCATAACAGCCGATAATCTCATAAGCCCAGACCTAGAAAAGAAAGATCAGAGCAAATCAGATTGATAAAAGAATGACAGAAAGAAAATTATGCAAAAGATAGACTCAGACTGGAAAAGTACCTCAAACACAAAATGGCAGCAGTTGAAGGACTTAGCCCTTCCCCTGCTAGCGTATCCAAGGCCAAATACATCTCTGCAAGTCTGGCCTCTCCCCAAGACAAAGCCCCAACAGCATCCCAGTCCCACAACAACTCCAGCAAAGAGATCAAAGCAGTAGATGTAGCATTAATGAGCAGCATATCAGACAAGCCAACCTAAACAAAAGCCCTGGCCAACCTCAAATCCCTCAACCTGTCCTCCTCCGTATCCTCCACATCAGCTGGATAATCCTGACTCTGCCCCCACCAACTGACCATGAAGCTCCCCAAGCTCATACCCATTCCCTTTCTTGCCCCTGGGAATGAAACCAATCAAGTCCATAAAATAAGCCTCAGTGGGAGGCTGGGGATCATCCTCGGGAACGGGCTCCTCTGGATATAAAGGCTCATCAGTAAAAGGAAGTCCCGTGATGGCAGCAAAGTCACAGGGAGTAACAGTCACCTCCCCCCAGGAAATGTGGAAGGAGTGGGTAGTCTCCCACCAAAACTCTCGGAATGCTCTCACCAGCCCCGCACTCCTCTGGTTTCCCCTATACCCTTATCCATCTCAAAGAATTGACCAAACTTGGCAGTATACACCAAACCCTTGGGCGAGTGCCCCAACTCCTGGCTACCCGGTAAAAGATCCCAAGCTGACCAATGACCTCCGGAAAGCCTCGGGTGCGCAACTCCTGCAGGTAAACACAGCACAGGTATTCAAAAGAAACCTGTCAATAATTTATTCCTAATTGTAGTTCCATACTTTTCCAAGAAAATTAGGGTTAAGGCAGTTAAACAAGTAGTCATGATTTCTCATAGACCCCTAACTATGAAGCAAGCCTAGAATTTCACAAGTAAAAGCTCAAACAGTTCGAAAAATTAATTGTTCAAAGAGGCGGAAATAAGGGTTTCAAAAAATACCATGTTTCTTTTCCCCGGTGTAGAAGTATGTTCCCTGAGTTGAGGATAAAAATCTCCTCGCGCTGCTTGAGGAACGAAAGGCCTCTGATTCCGAAAAGCGTTCTTCCTCCGAGCAGCCATCTGAGCATGGGTCGGACCTTTTTTCGTAGGTCGAGGTTTGGGAGGCATTGTTGCGAAATTAAAAGCTAGCCAATACCCTAATCCCTCTTGATTTCACTCGAATTTGTCTGAATGGATGATTTTCTCTCTCAAAACCGTCGGCCTCCCTCTAAAATATGTTTCAAATTGAAGACTGTTCATTGTTTAAAAGGGTTGTCTTTTGGCTTTAAGAAGTCGTGCGACAAAGCGTGTCCCTAGGCCAGAAATTTCCAAAAAACCCCTGTGTTTTGGTAATTGACTCTTCGATCCTTGTAGTGCTTCGAATGTTGCTTTCCCCCGCAGGCACAACAGTTAGCTGAGCAAACCTCAAAGGCTGTCCCTCAAAGCAAAGCCGAGACAAAGAATCCGCGTCTATTTAGAACTCCCCAGTAGAGCACGTCAAAGACCAAGGGCCCCGCCGCCAAAGAGTCAATAGTTCGCTGCCCAGCAAGCAAAGTTCCCGGCTTACCAAACAAAACTCGGGACTCAGAAATCAACAGTCAAAGATGGCCCTGCCACCAAAGAGTCAACAAGAATCCGTTGCCCAGCAAGCAAAAACCCCGTCATAGCAAGCAAGGTCCCAGACCCCAGAGTCAATAGTCGACAAAAGACCGCCCCGCATCCGTCAACCGTCAACAGCAGTCGATAACATCAGTCCCTCCGGCAGCTACATCTATCCCCAGCAGCATAAGCAAACAAGCATCAGTTCCTCCGGCACAGACAGATGATGGGTGACAACCGCACAGTCAGATGTTGGGTGACAACCGCACAGTCAGATGTTGGGTGACAACCGCACAGTCAGATGATGGGTGACAACCGCACAGTCAGATGTTGGGTGACAACCGCACAGTCAGATGTTGGGTGACAACCGCACAGTCAGATGATGGGTGACAACTGCACAATCAGATGATGGGTGACAACCGCACAGTCAGATGATTGATGACAACCGCACAGTCAGATGTTGGGTGACAACCGCACAGTCAGATGATGGGTGAAAACTGCACAGTCAGATGTTGGGTGACAACCGCACAGTCAGATGTTGGGTGACAACTGCACAGTCAGATGTTGGGTGACAACCGCACAGTCAGGTGTTGGGTGACGACCGCACAGTCATGTAGTTCCGAACTACGACCGGCTTGATTCTCTCCCCAGGAGGGATACGTAGGAATCCTTTCCCAGAAAGGTCCAGCCATCCGATTCCCCAGATCACCGTCTAGCCCTCCGCCTTATCCTTAGCCGCTCATTGGGATTGGGTCTTATTGTATCGACAACCTCACTTCTTCCATAAGTGATGTTGTCGAGGGGCTCTGTAAGTACGCCAATCCAATTTGCGATCTTTCCAGATGCATTTTAATATGATAAAATTGCATTTAGGGGCGTTTTGGTAAATTCCCGGTCCGTCCCGAGACTTCTGGAAACGTTTCACAAGTTTCTCGCGAAGGAAGTACTTTTTTGTACTTTGCTCGAGTTAAAGGACCTAAAGAGAATAAAACTGTTTTGGACTTTTTGGGTATTACCTAGGAAGGTTCCAGAATCAGTTTTGGCGCCAAAAACGGTTATGGTCACCTTGTGTCACGTGACAAGTCGAAGCATGGAAAGTGGTTACGTTACGTCGTGCGACACAAATTGACCATAGACTGCAGCTATAAATAAGACCCTACCCCTCTCAGTTTTGGATCCAAATTTCACCTCCCTAAAGCTACTCTGCCCAAATTACGCCAGAAACTCCCTCTCTCCTCCTCCCTCACAAACAACCACCCAATTCCCTTTCAATTCATCACCTCTCACCTCTCTTCAACCCAACTCTCTCTCTACATCATCAAGGACCTTGAACCATCTATCCAGATCCAAGTTTGTGGTGGAATCTCCTCTTCAGAAGCTGAATTGAAGACTCCTACACCTAACTTGGTGTAAGAGTTGAGGACTACAAGGGTAACTCACTTCTCTCCCTCATCTCTTTGTTCAATTGTTTCTTCTCCTTCTCCACTTGATAATCAGGCACCATCTGCTTCGAATTATCAAGTGGCAACTGCAATCTCTCTGTTTAAATAGTCTATACTTGTGTCCAATTGCCTAATTATGATGTGATCTATTTGGATTAGCAATTTGGATGTCAAGGGAGTGTGGATCTCCCATATCCACACTCCTTTGATTGGTTCGTATCTATTTGGTGTTGTTCTGATTGATGTTGATATAATTGTTTGCTTGGTTATGTAATTGTTGGATCTGCATGTCAGTGTGTGAGGTACCTGCAGATGGTAACCTTGTGTCACGCGACACATTTGGACAATGGAAGTCCTGTGTCACGCGATATGTCGTGACCATCTGCAGGAACCATGTTTCAGTTGTGAGTTGGTGCAGTCGATTATCCCAGCATGTTAGTAGTATGATAATGATTCTTAGTGTTCAGATCTGGTTTGTAGTTGTAGTTTGATTTCATTTAGATATTTTGCAATCTGTTCGTTGTGAGTCTCTGAAAGGTAACCATGTGTCACGCGACACATTTGGACATGTGGAGTCCTGTGTCACGCGACATATGGTGTCCTTTGCAGAGAACCTTTTTTCCTCTGTAAATCTGTCCTATCTAATGTAAAGGGATGTGGCCTCCCGGATAATGGGTCTACAAGTTGTAATGAGCTTTGTCTATTATATAAAATTCATGTTATTGCATTTGTTCATTATCGTTGCTTGCATGTTGTTTGAATTATTTGGATGTCTAAATTAGAAAGACTCGTCTACGGACGAGGCGTGTTGGGTGAACTCTCGGTTCTTCCCAACACGTAACCTGACCCCCGAACCCGTTCTCTTTCAAAAGGTTTTTCAAAGTGCACCTCTTAAAGCATGGCGTGGCGACTCCTTTCTTTGTTCATTTTAAAACCGAGAAAACAAAATTTTTTCGGGCGAGCGCGCATTCAGATATGTGCAGTCAGTTCATAGAAATGCTGATGTCTTATATCTTACCTAGAAATGGGATTTATAAGACGTGAATATGCCTAAGCAGTTCACAAGAGAGGAGTTATCATAATAGCTCTCTCGGTTATATGATATTGATTCTGGTGAAAATGCATTCACAGAATGAGTGGAGTTTTACTCCCGCCGTTGTACAACTTATGATTCAGATGGGAAAGGTAAACAAAGGTAACGGAAGGTGTTTACTGTTTTACCAATGTGTGAGATGTACCTTGTTATGTGTTGCATCTTACTTGGCATATTGTTGCATTCATAATAGCTTATTGAGATTTATTCTCACCCTTCTCCCTTTAATGTTTTAGATCGGACTAAGACAGGAGGACCCAGCCAGTGAGGACGGGGAGGAGTTTGTACGTGTATTTTGGGTTGTTGGGTATGTATGTCTTAGATGGGAGTATGATTGTATTTTGGTATTACTCCTTTGTTGGAGTTTGTTTATAAAACAACATTTGTATAACTTTTATTTGGGATCTTGTGTAACTTAAATATTTCGTTACCTTTCCAAGTTGTTTCCCAAATTCCTCCAAGTGGAGATGAGTCAAGTTAGTATTTGACTAGAATTGTTAAAGTTAGTTCCTTTTCAAGTTATGTCAAAAAGTTTTTAAATTTCCAGGTGGTCTTTCCTAGTTTAGGCCTCTCCAACTCGGGTCACGTGTTAGGTTCCGGGTTGGGGTACCCACACTCTCCTTCCTTTCTCCTTGAAATATCCTTATTATATTGTCATATTGTTTAATTACTTGCTATTTGCTTTGCCTTTTCTTGCCATTAAATGTGATATATTGTTATAAAAATCCTCTCTTTTCCCCCCTCTTTCCCCTAACACAAATGATTCATGGAGAATCTATCCCAAGGATGAACAAGGGTCCACAAGTGGCTTGTTATAGGGAGGATTCATCACATGATGATGTGAGATAGCTCCTTTTTACTACATAAAAATGTCATCTTTACTATTATAATGTCATCCCCTTCCCTTGACCTTGCTTCCAAGGATTGTCCACCTCATAAGGTTCTTAAAGGACATAGGAAAGCCTCAAAGGTCTTCCCTTTACATTCATATCTTTATCTTTCATAATGTTCATTACATTTATCACATAAAAATGCAATCTTTACTCTCAAGAGTCATTCCCCCATGTCCCTTTTAGTTGGATCACTCTCCGAGGATTGTCTAGTGACTTTTTAAGGCAGGAATGTAGGATTGATGGGCAAAGGCTCTTCCTTTCTAAAGAGTCTCATTCTTGGACTATAAAAAGGTGTCCCTCTCTCTCGATCACATAAAGATCTTGTCCCAAAGAACGTTGGTTTAAAACACATCAAGGCTCTCAAGCCTAATATGGTTGATTATCTCAACGGGAGGGTGAAAAAGGTCACTTAATGATGATCATAAGTCCAAGATGAGCACAGGATCAAAATCCCGAATACATCAAATCCAAGGAATCCCGAGCGATAACCAACTCAAATGGTTTATACGTCCGGAAGATAACTTGGCACATTCCATCCCCTTCTCAAATCACATCTCACACACGAACACACAAAACAAGCACAAAAATTGGATCTAGGGAGACTTGCCTTTGGCAAGACTTCTTGGGTGAACGCCAAACTTTCTTCCCAAGGAGTAACTTAAACTCCGGACCCTATTCCTTTTTTTCAAAGTTTTGAGGAAATCAAAATGGCGTGGCAACTCCGTTTTTCAATAAACCAGATGTCTTCAAACTGAGGTGAAGCGGCGACCCTATAAAAAAAAGATTCACATTCGCGATTTGGGCCCACATTCACAGTTTGGCGACTCCGCTGGGGAATAAGTAAATGTTTCCAAACTTCTTTTCTCATAAGAAGCATTGGAAATGTTTACGAGGGTTAGCCTCCCGCCGCAGATCCAATTTTTGTGCTTGTTTTTCTTTCCTTATCTTGCATGCATATTGGTTTTTGGGATGGTGCATACTCTGAATACTAAACAGGGATCATTCTGAAGCTGAAAAGGTTCCAAAATGTCCGAGAAAACAGCCTGGAAATGAAAAAAATTGGAACCTGGAAAACTGCTAGATCTAGCTGGACGGCTTGATCTGCCTGGATCATAGCCGGGCGGCTTCTTTTGGCAGTTCCACCAGGACACTTTCTGAGGTTAATCTGGCAGCTTTGGCAGCTTGGGGCTATTCAGTTCCAAGACTGACCAGGCTCCAGAAAATTTATGTGCTTACTTGCTGCATTTCCCCCGTCCCGAAAAACATTCCTTTAAAACACATTTCTGAAAATCTCTGTTTTAACTCAAAAAGGAATATTTTTAGGAGGCCGCACACTACGCGCACCATATATATCCTGTACACTTTGCATGCACGTCCTTTTAACCCGGGATGTTTGTTCAGGTGCAGTCATGGACAGTGTTACGACGCTCCCGAGCGCGCACGGAATCATCCCAAACTCCCCATGGCAGCCAGTGTCGACCAATGCACTAGTCCGGGTCACACATTTCAATCGTGACTTTTTGGTTGGTTTTTGGTCTAGACCGTGTCATATAGCCTCATTGTATACTCCCATAAAAGTCAAACCCTAGCACATGCCGAAAGTCAAGATCCTTCGCGCAAGCGAAACTCTGCCGAAATTCCGCCAAGGAATATGCAAAGTCATAAAGCATGAATAGGAAAAGAAAATAAAAGATCATTACATTGTTTTTTGCCTCCTTGGCACCCAAATAAAATAATAAAATACAAATTGTGCATAGTTTTGTTCATTGTTTCTCTCTTCCTCTCCTAGTTCAACCCTAAGGAATCCTAAGCCTTCGATTCATCATCATCATCGCTACTTAGCTCATAGAGCTCAGGATCCCTCAGCAAATCTTCAGCATCACTCACATCAGACAGGTTGACGGGCACGTGCTCATACTCCGCCAGCTGCTCCAAAATGTCCTTGTTAGGCCCTCGCCCCCGAGGCACGGCACTGTTGGACGATGAGTGGTACCCTGAGGCCGAGGATGTAGAGGTCGTGCTCCCAACGTGCCTCCTCTTGCGCTCGGGGTCCTGTGCATTCCCCGCAGCCCTTGACGCACATGCCTGCTTCCTCATAAGGGACCGAGCCACCTCCTTCCAGTCCCTGTTCTGCCGTACCAAGCCGTCATAGGTACGAGTAGGAACCTGCGAGAAAAGAAAAGAAAAACTCAGAAAATCCCAGAAAAACTCAAAATCGCAGAAAATAAAGAAATCCGAAAAGAGAAGGGACCTAGAGATACTTACAGTGCTGTCAGCTGGTAAAGTATACTCGGGCTCCCTCGTGTCAGGAATTGGCACCATCAGCCTCCTCGCTACCCCGTTCACCACATAAGAAAGGTGAGCTGGAGGCATAGGTGGATCGGTCGGCTCGGCCTCCCCGTACCCCTGAGCGGCGGCTATCTTCACTAACCTCTGTGGCGTCCTCAGACGCACCTCCACAAAGGTGGCATACGGGGTAGCAAAATCAAAATACTCCTTAGCCGCCAATCCAGCCTGATACCTCTCTATCTCATCCGCCGACCAATGCCTGGCTGCAGCATGAGCGGAGGAGGGTCATGAGGGGTAATAGCGCCCAAAGGAGGGACGTGACCGTGCTGCCTGGTGAAGCGATCCCCCAGATAAATGATATCACAGGTCAACCCTGTCAGCCACCTCCTCTGCCGGGTCACCACCACGGCATCCCCTATCAAAGCCTCTGGATACCTCCCCCAGGGATAGAAGTCCACCCCCTCATGACCGTCCCTGTTGATGCGGGTCTCACCATCTTGTAATCGAAGGTGATCCGGGTCTTCCCGGTGAACTTATCCCTAGCTTCTCCCCTCCAGTGCACCATAGCCGGGAAGGTAGTCGGATCACTCTGTTGGTTGCACGGAAAGAACCCAATCACCTCACAGAACCATACCTGCATGTTCAAAACATAAGGGTCATTTCTCTCATAAAATCTCAAGACAGAAAAGTAAAAGAGAAAAAAAGAAAGTGAGAGTACCTCAAGAGCAAAAGAAAAGCAGTCCATAGAAGCAGCCTTATTTCGGCTATACAAGTCTGGAGAAAAGTAGAGCTCAGCCAATCCAGCCTCGCCCCAAGAGACCTCCCCAACCACATCTAGGTCCTCCAAAGAATCAAACAGGCAAAGCATCGCCAATGTCCCAGAGTTAGCAAAAATGGTGACAGACAGCATCAACCACAAGAAAGCTCTCGCGAGCTGGTGGGCAGTCACCTCGTTGGCTGCAATCTCCGCCATGCATCTCAGAACCTCAACCTCAATGAACCTCGTCTCCATCCCAAGCCCCTTAGGACGGAGGTCAAAACCTACCAAATCTCTGAACTCGGCCCCAGAAATGTGATCCCTCCAGGTCATAGGCCTACCAGTGAATCTCAAGCCGGTAATGGCAGTAAAATCGGCAGGAGTCACCGTGATCTCTCCCCAGCTAAGATGAAAGCTGTGAGTGGTGTCCCACCAAAACTCTGAAAGGGCCTGGACCAGCTCCTTACTCTTAGAGGTCACATGAATGTCGTTACCGATAGCCTCGATGAAAGAGTGAAGACCAGTCGCTATCACCAGCTGTTTAGGATTCACGCCATCCTTTTCGAAGTTTGGCATCCTGTCCCACAACTTCACCGCCACCTCTGCGGGTCCCCTCGACTTGCTCTCCTGTAGGAAAACACAGTAGAAGCCTGTTAGTCCTTCATTTTTATCTCAAAAGCATGCATATATTCACAAAAAGTGCACATGTTGTCAAAGAAAGCATTCATAAGAGATTTTTAGCATCATTCGTCTAGAACACGTGTCTTTCATCATTTGAAACATGTCATCCCAAGCACATTGCTCTCCCAAACACAAAAATTCCAATTTTCACAAAATTCTTTGCACATAAGCTTTAATTTTTCAAGATGGCATGCATGAATCCTTTTCATCGTCCAAAATCTTGTTTTCCCATCCATGATCAGAAATTGATCTAGTTCTAGCACATGCAAGAACTCCGTCACATTTTAGACATTATTTTTCTCACTTTATTTTCAAAAATGAGTCATTCTCATATTTTTTTCAAATAAATTGCACATGCATGTTTATTTATGTCCATAGCCTCATAGGTTAATTATCAAATTCCTAAAAGCGTCAATAAAATTGCAAGAAAAATTCAAAAATTTCCCAAAAAATCGGGTCAAGCCCTAAACCAATCAAAAATCGACCAAAATTGGCGAAATTAAGCAAATCAAGATTGCTTACCCCAATCGATTGAGGTTTCATCGATTTGTGCTCCCTCTTGCCGGGATAGAACTCAGAAGTAGGTGTAGTAAAGTCGTACTTTTGCTCGGTCCGAACGAATTCCCTCTGCCTCATCCTCGCGGCTTGCGACAAGGTTCTACGCGCTTGTCTAGGCAAGATGTTCCCCTCTTGATCCATCTTGAGCAGTAGAAGCTAGGGATTTGAAGAATTTTGAGGTTTCTCTCTCTTTACTCTCCTCTCTCCTCGGCAAAAACGAAGCAGCAATGGCGCCACTGCCCGTTCTTCTGCTGTTTAAATCAATCTGGTGAAATCAGGCTTAAAGCCGTACGGCTTCTTTTTCCCCCATCTCACGCCAGGCGGCTTCATTCGCTCTGGGTTGAATTTACACTTTTTCCCCTGGACTTTCCAACTAGGCACATAATTCCCGTTATCTCCCAACGAAGTAACGTGGTTTCCCAAAAAATCTCCGTTATCTCTAAAATAGAATAATGTTTTCTTTGAAAGCGCCTCCGTTACTTCCGTTATAACGGAATAACGTCAGGCGACAACCTCCGAATTGTCAAAACTCAACTTTAGCTACCTCTATCTCCTCGATAGCGAAGTACGCTTTAGTTTTTCCAACTTTAGCTACCTCTATCTCCTCGATAGCGACGTAAGCTTTAGTTTCTTAAGGCAAAAACCTCCATTACTTATCAAATCAAATAAGGTGACAACCTCCATTAATTGTCAAATCAAATAAGGTGACAACCTCCATTAACTGTCAAATCAAATAAGGTAAATCCTCCATTAATCGTCAAAATCTCAAGGATCCTAGACATGTTCCTAACTATCTAGTGAGACTCGAACTACGACCAAGGCTTGATTCCTCCGGGATACGTAGGTAGCCTTTCAAAAAGGTCCAGCCATCCGACTACATTGGTCACCCCTTTCATTCATCACTCCTCAGTGACGCATGAGCCTTTCATAAAGGTCCAGCCATCCGACCACAGTGGTCACCATTTTCCTTCATCACTCCTCAGTGATGAGGCAGCCTTTCATAAAGGTCCAGCCATCCGACCACATTGGTCACTCCCTTCATTTGGCATATCCCCAGTAGGATCAACCATTTGACCTCCTAGGTCACTTTCTTTCCATCTTCCTAGCAAGAGACCAGTTTCTCTTCGCCATTTCCCAGTGGATTCCGAACTACGATCATGGCTTGATTCCTCCGGGATACGTAGGTAGCCTTCCAAAGGTTCAGCCACTCGACCTCCTTGGTCACCCAATCCGTCTCGGCAGTTCGCCAGATTGGATCCTTTTTTATTGACAACCCCACTCGCCCTTCAAGTGCCGTTGCTGAGGGGCTTTTATAAGTACCCAAATCTGGCTCATGCCTTTCGGTTAAGTTTCCCAGCAATTCCCCGAACTTTCCTAAAGTTCAGGGGCAATCTGGAACTTTTCCAAACCTTCCAAGGGAGTAAGGACTTGTTAGAAATTAAAATTCCAAGCATTCCCTCGCTGGAAAGGGGTTTCTAGGCGCCACCTTGTATGGATCTAGAAGCAGGCCGAGTCACCAATGGATAACGCCGCACGGCTTCATTTGCCAGAGGTTAATGTCGCACGGCTTCATTAGGAAGCACAAATCAACCTATAAATAGAGGCCTCCTCTACCCATTTTTGATATACAATTTCAGGCACTGTTACTCTACCAAACTGAAAACTCAAAAATACAGAAATCAAAACATCCCAAAATCACCTCCCTCCTCCATAAAAACCCATCCAAAACTCTTCCTACATTAGGAAAACCCCCAAGGGAGATAGAGAAAACCACCATTGGTAATCTCTCCTTCCTTTTTCCTTGAAATATCCTTATTATATTGTCATATTGTTTACTTGCTATTTGCTTTGCCTTTTCTTGCCATTAAATGTGATATATTGTTATAAAAATCCTATCTTTATCATGTAGATATCATTCCCCCCCTTTTCCCTAACACAAATGATTCATGGAGAATCTATCCCAAGGATGAACAAGGGTCCACAAGTGGCTTGTTCTAGGGAGGATTCATCACATGATGATGTGTGATAGCTCCTTTTTACTACATAAAAATGTCATCTTTACTATTATAATGTCATCCCCTTCCCTTGACCTTGCTTCCAAGGATTGTCCACCTCATAAGATTCTTAAAGGACATAGGAAAGCCACAAAGGTCTTCCCTTTACATTCATATCTTTAGCTTTCATAATGTTCATTACATTTATCACATAAAAATGCAATTTTTACTCTCAAGAGTCATTCCCCCATGTCCATTTTGGTTGGATCACTCTCCAAGGATTGTCTAGTGACCTTTTAAGGCACGAAAGACATAGGACGAGCATAAAGATCCAATCTTTATACCCCTCCCCTTAGTCCCTTTGGTACTTGAAGCATCCCGTGGGGTGGATCGGTGTAAAGGTCTCATCTTTACATCGTTTTCTCCACTAAAGATGCCATAGTCGAAGTCCCTTTAGAAGCGGATGAACCTTGGCCCCTACATCTCTGATCTTCACTTGAGACGAGCATAAATGTCCCTACTAAACTCAAATTGTCTCAAGATGTAGGATTGATGGGCAAAGGCTCTTCCTTTCTAAAGAGTCTCATTCTTGGACTATAAAAAGGTGTCCCTCTCTCTCGATCACATAAAGACCGTGTCCCAAAGAATGTTGGTTTAAAACACACCAAGGCTCTCAAGCCTAATATGGTTTATTATCTCAACGGGAGGGTGAAAAAGGTCACTTAATGATGATCATAAGTCCAAGATGAGCACGGGATCAAAATCCCGAATACATCAAATCCAAGGAATCCCGAGCGATAACCAACTCAAATGGTTTATACATCCGTAAGATAACTTGGCACATTCCATCCCCTTCACAAATCACATCTCACACACGAACACACAAAACAAGCACAAAAATTGGATCTAGGGAGACTTGCCTTTGGCAAGGCTTCTTGGGTGAACGCCAAACGTTCTTCCCAATGAGTAACTTAACCTCCGGACCCTATTCCTTTTTTTCAAAGTTTTGAGGAAATCAAAATGGCGTGGCGACTCCATTTTTCAACAAATCGGATGTCTTCAAACTGAGGTGAAGCGGCGACCCTATAAAAAAAATGGTTCACATCCGCGATTTGGGCCCACATTCACACTAGGCAGCCCTTTCAGGTTTTCAACCTAGCGAGCTTTATTTTTACCATCTGTTACAAGTAAAACCACTTCAATCTGTCCATGTTTACTTCTTTTGGCAGTCGATCCCCATCCAAGTCAACGAGTTGTACAGAGCCGCCGCTCAAGATCTTCTTTACCACATAAGGTCCTACCCAGCGAGGTACCCACTTCCCCATAGGATTAAGATCATTAGGCAAGTGTTTTTGGAGTACCATGTCCCAAATTTGATGTCTCTTGGCTTCACCTTTATCTTGAAAGCCTGATGAGTAAAATCCCACTTGTAATAAAAAAACCTCGCAAGCGCACGAGTTATCGAAGTAGTAATGTGCACTTGGTAAGGGTCGAATCCACTGGGATTTGTGAATCGACAATTCGACTTTCAACAGTTTAAACAAAAAGAAAAGGACGGGGTTATTGATTGATTATTATTATTCCTACTTAACAATTAACTACTCAAAACAAAAAATAACAAAACAAGTAAAATACTGTTGAACTCCAAGGAAGAAAGATCTATGTAATGGGATTCATGTATATCGCACCAATATACCAATTAATAATACAATCAATCATAGTTGGGGGTTCATCCTCTTTAATAAAACTGGGAGTTCACACGTCCATAATTTAGTGTTTTACAAATATTAGTTTTTCTGCAAAGTACACTTAATATTCAAGAACCCATTAAACTATAGGATTAAGAACCTATAATTTTGGTTTCCAATCACTTGTCAAAACCTAGATTATACTCATTCAAAAGTTTGACTTTCATGGATCAAACAATCACTTGTCAATCACAAACACAAATTGAGTTTAAAAACCAATCACATCTACACATGTGATTGTAGTTTAGAAAACTTAGATGAAGAATACTTTTGATGAACCAAACCTTTAATTGATTGCAAGATTAATTAAGACATAAATTGCTGATATACATTACCTCCATTCCGTATAAGATGAGAATTAGTCACTTATGTTCATAACAAACATCGACAAAGCTTCAATAAATTGCAAAAATCTTCCAATGGAATTATTGAATATAAACTTAGATCTTGTTTAAAACTTGAAAAGAGGATTAAAACAAGTTAGAAATTGGTCAAAACATGGCTGAGGTGTTCTATTTGTACATGGGAGAAGGAGGGGTTAAAATTAGGAAACTAGGGCCAAAACTGACAAGGAAAATGAAAACTGCTGAAGCTGCTTCGGGGGGCCTGTACAGCCGCACACCACCACCTTGTGTGACCGCACAGGTGGTCTAGGTAAGAATCATCAGCTCGGCACATTTGTGTGGTCTCCCTCCTTCGTTTGTGTGGTCGCCCTTCGTGCTTCGCTGACTTGTACCTTCTTTGGCAAACTTACAGAGGTCATAACTTCTTCATACGGACTCTGATCGGGATGTGCCACATATATTTGGAAATCTATCAACGATTAATATCCAATGGTAATGAATGCTCAAGGCCATCTCAACTTTGTCCTTTTAGAATTTCCATTATTTTCTCCTTTGCTGCTCCGCTCGCGATCGTCCCTTTTGTATTCATTAAGATCATATTCCATGACTTTCTCCTTTCATTCCCTCTATGGATAAACACTCCAAAAAGCCATCAAAAACACCCAAGTTTGAGCATAAAATAGGTCTAAGGATACATCATTTGCATGGGTGAAAACACATTCATCAAAGCCCTTGCCATTCGTTGTTAATAAGCTCTGGTGCGCTCAAATAACTTCAGCCGCCTTTCGTCTAGCAGCACTAGTTGCTCATATCTACTTTGAAGCCACTCGACTTCATTGGTTTGGTTCTCGAACAATACACTAAGTGATGAAACTTCGAGATCAACTGATAGGACTGCTTCTATCCCATATACTAAGACGTAAGGAGTCTCACCCGTTTCTGTTCCGACTGAAGTGCGATAGCCCCACAATTCTAAGGGTAGTTTCTCAAGCCAATCCCTTTCAATTACTGACATTTTTCTAATAATTGTTTCAATTGTCTTGTTAGCTGCTTCGACTACCCCATTAGTCTGCAGTCGATAAGGAGATGATTTGTGCTTGCCAATCTTAAACTTTATCAAAAGAACATCCATATCTTTCCCAAAATGAGAACCATTATTTGAAATGACTTCGAAAGGAACCCCTTATCTGCACAGGATGTTGTTCTTCACAAATTCTGCCACCTTCTTGGAATTGAACGTTTTGTAAGCTGTAGCTTCAATCCATTTCGTGAAGTAATCAACGGCGACCAAGATTAAATATTGACTATTGGAACCTGTCAGATGGATTTTCCCGATGATGTCAATCCCCCATGTAGAAAATGGCCAAGGATTAGTCATGTTGTACCATTGAGATAGAGGATCGTGTTGAAGATTCGCGTGTATTTGACATTTCACGCACTTTTTGACCTATTCTATGCAGTCCCTTTCTAGCGTAGTCCAGAAGTACCCATATCTGATAATATTCTTGGCTAGCATTGCACCATTCATGTGAGGTTTGCATTCCCCCTCATATGTTTCTTCCATGACCTTTTCTGCTTTTGTAGCACATTTGAAATTGAGCCCTTCGTAGTGCCTTTTGTGAACACGATATCCTACCATTACGTATCGAGATGCCAACTTCTGTAGAGCTAACTACATTTTCTTTTCGCTGCCAGGCGGATATGTCTCATCCACCATGACATTCTGGATATCTATGTACCATGCTTGCTCGGTCTCTTCCCGGTCTAATTAACCACCGAATAGAAGGCTGGAGTAGCTAGCTTCAAAATTTTGAAGGGCCTCATTGTTCTCATCTCGAGAATTTCCACTAATGAAGCAATTGTGGCAAAAGCATCAGCGAATCTGTTCTTGTCCCTTGACAAATAGTGGAACGTGACATCCTGGAATTGTGCTATCAGTTCTTCGAGGTGTAAACCATATAGTCATAGTTTAGGATCTTGGATCTTCCACTTGCCTGACGTTAGGTTTATGATGAGTAATGAATCTCTGAAGACTTTTAGCTCTTGTACTTTTCTTTCCAGGGCGGACTCTAATCCGGTGATGCAAGCTTCATACTCAGCTGTGTTGTTTGTAGCATCAAATTCCAGTCGGATTCCGATTGGAGTGTATACATCTTTGGGATCAACAAGAAACATTCATATCCCATACCCTCTCTTATTTGCCACTCCATCAAAAAAAGGTGCTACTTATTTTTCAGTCGTTGTACACATCACATCTTCGTTAGGAAACGGCAGGTATTCCCCCTTCACTTCATCACACGAAAATTCGGCAAGCTGATCACTGAACACTTTCCCCCTGATGGATTTTAGTGCGACGTAAGTGATATCATAAACTACGAGCATGAAGTACCACTTGGCTATTCTTGTCGATACGAATTACTTTTTGAATATGTATTTGAGCGGATCGACCCTTGCTACTAGTTTGATTGGGAAGGCTTCGATATAGTGTTTCAACTTATTGATTACCCAGACTAGAGCAACATATGATTTCTCTAAGGCTGAGTAATTCCGCTCACTTCCCTCGAATCTCCGGCTAACATAATAAATGGCATTTTATTTGGTGGAGTCTTTCTATTCTTGAGCAAGCATGGCCTCTATGGCGTCATCATTCACTGTCAAGTAAAGAAATAGAGGTTTGTCTTTGTGCGCTGGAACTAGCACAGGTGGATATGTCAGGTATTTCTTCACTTTTTCAAATTCTCCTTGACACTCTTTCGTCCATTCAATTAAGGCATTCTTCTTTAGTAACATGAAGATGGATTCTCACGTTGGGGTAAGTTGATGAATGAACCGACTAATATACTGCAAACGGCACATGAATCCTTTGATTTCTTTATAAGTCTTTGGCGGAGGCATGTCAATGGTGACTTTGCTCTTTGAGGGGTTTGCCTCAATTCCTCTTTCTGTAACCATATTTCCAAAACCTTTCCCCCTTATTACTCCAAATGTACATTTTGCAGGGTTCAGTCTCATCTTGTGCCTTCTCAATCCATCGAAGAATTTCTCAAGATCTTATTAGGTTAGAGAACCTCAAATAGTTCTTAAAATCCCATCAAGTTAGACGAGCTTAAATAGTTCTTAAAAATTATAGATCTTCGTTATGAGTGAGACGCCTTAAATTGTCCTCATTAGGAGTGAGAAGCCTTAAATGGTCCCTAATAGGAGTGAGATGCCTTAAATTGTCCCCATTAGGAGTGAGACGACTTAAATTGTCCTAGTTAGGTTTGAGATGCTGTAAACTCCTCGTCAAAGCTAAAATCCTCGTAGAGTTTCTTTCTTCACCCCCTGCATACGATTGGATGTATTCCCCTTAGGATACGTAGGAATCCTCAAAATCTCCAGCCGCTCAACTGACTTGGTCACACTCTTTGCGACCTATGATGGTCCACCCTTCTTGACTCACGCGAGTCATTTCTTCTCATTCTGATGACTTATTTGGTTCTTTCTCTTTAGTCCTCATATGTCTATTATCCCTTTCTCGAACCACATTCTAGTACCTTTCAGAATGGTTTCTAAAATTTGTCGACTACCCTGCTTGCCTTGCAAGCACCGTCACGAAGGGGCTCTATTAGCACCCCCATTCCGAAATTCTATATCCCTCAAACTTTAAGGACTTGGAAGGGCCATATTAGGCATTTAAAACCTTCCATGAACCCTTTGGGTATATTAGTCATGGACTGATTTGACCCATTGGGCTGGCCTTCTAGAACAGCAGAAAAACGCTATCGGGCAGCAAGACTTCAAAAAGTTTTTCCGCACGGCACATTTTCCCTGTCAGCAAGCCTCTATAAATAAAGACCCTCTATGTAATTATTGAGGACCTTCACCACCTCATATGCTTGGTTTATTTCTTTCCCTTAGTTGAGATATCTCCCATGAGAACTTGGACCCAATATTGGGACTTTCCCATTTTGTATGATCCAAGTCTATAGATGAACCAACCAATACGTTTTCCAAACCATTAATTGGTAAATATTCTACTGGAAATCCAGTTTGTTTGATTTCCATTCCCATTCCCATTCCCATTTCAAGTTTTTACCGCAATTTGGAAATAATTTGTCAAATTGGGATCTCCTGCCATGCGACAGGACTTTGTCCATACATCGTCGGGTGGCAAGACATTACATAGAACATATTATTTCCTTCTTTCTTCCTCTTTTTCTTATGCATTATCCCACTTCCTCTAAGATCTATTTCTTTAAACTATTTCTGAAATAAAACCTTTTAAAATATACTCTTATTAACACATACACACACACACACATTTTTATTGCTTTTAATGGTGAAATATAATCCCATGTTAATGACAATACTTGTAGATTATGTGTGTGTAAAGATCTGAGACTTGTTGTGCCAACAACCTATTATATGAATTGAACAAATCCCAAAAATATTTTATTTGTTTTAGATAGTTAGTAGTTTTATTTTGATTTTAGTTTTGTTTTATTTGATTAAGAGCAAAAGATAAGTTTTGGGGTATTTGATGTGTTTTCACCCATCCAAAGTATATATCTTTAGGCATATTTTACGCTCAACCTTAGGTTATTTGATGGCTTTTTGTAGTGTTTATAAGTACATGGAATGTAAGGAGAAAGTCTCGTAATACGATGAAAAAGGATATGAAAAGGAACGATCGAGAACGAAAAGGCAAAGGAGGAAAGAATAGAAATTCCAAAAGGAAAAAGTTGAAGATTACCATAGCATTCATGACCATTCGATAGTATTCGTCGAGAGCTTTCCAACCATATATGACACGTCTCAATCGGAGTCCATGAATAAGTTATTACCTCTGAAAGTTTGCCGAAATGTACAAGTCGATGAAGCACGGGAGTGCACACACCCGAGGGAGGAGAGCGCCCGCTCCCAAATTCCAAAAACTCATGTTGGATGACCATACTTGGGTGTGGCCACTCCCAATAAAAGGGAGCATCCACCCCCACCCCCAAAGTAGCTTTTGCAGATTCCTGTTCCGACTTGATTTTTGACTAACGCTTCCTAATTTTGACCCTTCTCTCTCACTCTTGTATATAAACAACACCTCTATCCATATTTGTGTATCTCTTATTCTCTTTTAGCATATATTACAATTTAGATTAAGGTTTTTATTATTTGAAGATTCAAGAATTCAAGGTTTTATTTATTTCTTTAATGGTCTTTCAAGGCTAAATTATTTGATTCGTGGATTGAGATAAGTAACAATTGATCGCTATGCTATTGATTTGATTCTTCCTATCTCTCTCTTATTCTTGTTCTTATCAACATTCTTAATTATCATTTTTAGGCTTCAATTGTATGTTAAGATATTTTTGGCCTTTAAATCTATTTGGGTATAAATTGTTTCACTCACATGGATGATTTATACATTGACCATTGTTGAGAAGATTAGATTTACTTGAGAAATTCACGGAAATCAATGAATCTAGGTTCTTATGTACTTATGTTCTTAATTGAATCTCTTGAATCTTTGTATTAACTTTACGGAATATATAAACAAAATAGAGATATTAGGGTTATAATGTTTTTATCGACTTCACGGAAGATATTAATATCTCAACCCTCCATTTTTGTGAACTCATCCAATAATGAGATTGAATTCCTTTTAGATGATTTAAAAAGCATAAAGAGACAATTGTTATAATCCCCAATACATGAATCCATTGCTTCCTTGTTATCTTTAATTGAATTTCTTGATTTCTCAGATTAATAATTCAACCTATAAATCAAAAACCCTATTTGTTTGGTTACTTTTATACATTAATAAAATATACTTGTTCCGTTGTGGATTCGACTCTTGCAAGTAAGCATATACTAAATTGATAAACTAGTGAACTTGCTAGGTAATTTAATTAGAGGGAAATTTCATCCATCATCAAACATCCAGTTAACTTTTTAAAGGCAAGCGACTCAAAGAAGAAAGAACATCCGGTTTGCTATAATAGTAAAAAACCTGGTCATTTTGCTTCTGAATGTCCAATACCTATATATGAATTTCTAAAAAGGGCAAATAGCACTTTACTACCACCAAGTATACACGAAGTTGCAATTTAGGATCTAATGTTACAATTTTTGCAATTTAGTACACTATGTTCACACTTTGTCGCAATTCAAATCAAATTTTGATGTCTGTTAAATATAGTGGACATAATTCATGACACTTGCAACTCATGAGATTTTTGGAGGACAAAAATGTCTTTTCAACTAACACTTGATTGTTCTGTTAGATTATGTGGAATGATGAGGATTAAAATGTTAAAAGTTGCATCACTAACCAGAGAGATTTTATTTTTTAAATCTAAAGGGGCTAAATTGAAAATAGAAATCCTAATTAAAAACCCAAAACCCCAACTTTCCACATCCGCCGCCCCACCCTTCCCATTCCTCCGACCACTTTCACGCCATCTTCGGCAAACCCTCTTTCCCTACGATTTCCTTCTGGCAAACCCCCTAAGGCCAGGGTCTTCTTCTCCACTCGCCATCGCAACTACAAGCTGCAGCCCCATTTGCCTTCTCGCCTGTCAAATCCAGCTTCTTCTGCAAAAAAAAAGGGCTGCAAATGAAGTTCTTGATGACAACAATGGTGCAAATGAAGCTTCATTGTGGACATATTTCATAAGAACATATGACTTGCATTAATTTTTTACAGAAAACACATACAAGCCTAAATAACATTTTTAAAAGTAATCAAATCCCATTAGTTGAATGGATTTAATTGATTCATCACATTATAAACATAGATTAAATACTAATCTTTCCAAGCTTCCCTAATTGAAAACAAATTAAGCCTAATAATAGATCATTTTGAACAGATTTAGATAAGGATTTTGATGTAGAGGAGCTATAAAGAGAGCTGTATCATCGGGTTTTAGGGAAGAAGAATTGGGTTGTAGGAAGGGATACGAAAGGAGTGGGTGAGAGCGCAGAGGCAGTGGCAGAAATGGAGAAGAGAGGGTAAGCTTTCGGGGGTGATGGAAAGAGGGGGAGGGCAAGGTGAAAGAGGCATGTGAAAAAAGGGCAGGGGTGGGTGAGTCAAAGAAGATGGTGTAGGTTTTGACCGGTGGTGTGTGGGGTGGGGCTTGGGACAGCAATGGGGGAGTTGTAAAAGTAATAGGTTTTAGTCTTTCATTTTTTCAGTTGGGTTTCTTTAATTTTGATCATTGGTTTCTCTTGAGTTTAGGATTTGGGTAGGTGGAGGAGGGGTGGCCATGACCGGGAAAGAAGATGAAGGTAAGAAGATGAGAGAGGAGTGGGTTTGTTTTGACTCCATACTTCCATAGTCCTAAGTTCCTATTTTCCCCCATATTGACATAGGGAGTTTAAATTAGGTTGAAAATAATAATCGGGGGGCAAGCGTGGGTGGAAAAGTCCATTTTCCCTCTTAAAATCACGTGAGATGCACGTGTTTACGCTTTCATCCACTGTATTTAACAGACATCAAAAATTGCTTTGAATTACAACAAAGTGTGAATATAGTGTACTAAATTGCAAAAATTGTAACATTAGGTCCTAAATTGCAACTTCGTGTAAACTTGGTGGCAGTAAAGTGCTATTTTCCCTTCTAAAAAAGAAAACATATCCTTCAAAATTTTCTCGTCAAAATGGTATGATTGCTGACGAAGAAGATTTTAAAGAAATTGCGATATGAATTGAATCTGATTTCGAAAAAAAAAACCGATGATGATGATATCAAAGAGCTACATCTCTGCCCTTTTGCTAAGGATGCTTCCATTGACCATAAATTACTATCTTCATCTTCTATTTGTAAATATATGGTGAAATTTAAAAGCGTTCATCTTTTAATCTAATGCCATCTCCAATGTTCTCAAATATTGCATTTAAGGAAGCAGCACTGTTGGGCTTGCAACCTCAGCATGGGGAGTTCGAATCTTGGCTGGAGCAGCCAATTGGTGTTGTAAGAGTGATGTAAATGCCTCGTTGGCAGGAGCAGCTGGAGCAGCCAATTGGTGATGTAAGAGTATAAATGCCTTGTAGGAGGGCTCCCTTGGGGCCAGGAGTATAAGGGGTGCTGCAACCCTAGCTGCATAGGGCATATCCCGCGATTTACCTCCGCCAGGTGACTGAGGGGCCGGTACCTGGTGGTCCAGGAACCTGGGTAACAAAAAAAAATTGCATTACATCATCAAATTCATCACTATTCATCTCTCTATTGTGTATCAAATCTTGCATTAAATTTTGTGCAATTGAACAATATTGCAACAATATTGCATATTGTTAATCAAAAAATTAATATATTTTAATAGTTTATGAATCATGCTTTACTTGCTTGTACTTATTACAATATAGTTATTTTTTTTTAAAAAAAAAAAAGAGATAATATTTTTTGCACTAAATAAAATAATTTTTTGGAAAAATATAAAAATAAAGTGCAACATTATTATTAGAGTAAATATAATGTAAAAATAAAAACATAAAAATATTTATGAAACATAATGGAGATATTTTCTTCAAAACAATTAAAGAAGAAGGGTGAATATTAAAAAAATTAAGAAAGAAGTGCAACAAAAATCACTCAACTATAAGTCTTTTGTGAGTTTGAGCACTAAACTCATTTATGTTGCAAACAACACATTCAATTCATTATTTTTTGCATCCATAGTCACTGTCACTAACTCCGTAAGTTTTTCCCGTTAAATGGTTATTTGCATCGCATGTGACCAAATTTTAAATGATATTTTAGATAATTCACTCTAAAAAGCAAATAATATTTTATAGGGTTTAAATTTTCATTTATAAATTGTAGGGATCAAATTGAAAAAAGAAAAAAAGGAAACCCCAAAACCTAAAATCTGAACCCTCGTCTCCCTTCTCTACTCTTCTTCACACTTATAGCCGCCTTCTCCCTCTTTTTTCCATGCTCGGTCCCTTTACCTCTCCTAAACCTAATGCCACCTTTATCCCAACCTATCGACCATTATTCTCATACCAACCCACCTTTGGCGCCACCCTCTTCATTCCCAATCATGCCTCTCTTACTCTCTCTCGTCAAAACCCACACATCCCTCACTCATATGGCCGTCGCCGCTTCCTTCCACCTTTTAAAGCTTAATTTCTCCCCTTCCCCTGTACTCGTTTTTATTACTATGCCATTTTAACTTCTCTCTATAACCTTAGCTTTTGATTTGTCTCTCCTTCCTCTGCTTTTCTTGGATTGATTTGTACTTTCTTGAATTTAATTTGAAATAACCATTTGTTAAATCAAAATCTTGTCACAAAATTTCTACTTTATTTGAATATGTGGGCAATTTTTGAGCTTTTTATTGTTTAATTAACTCAAATATTGATGTTGCCTATACCATTATACCTAAATGTTTGAGATTGATGTCTCCTGTTCTTAGTGAAATCTTCCGTCATGTTCTTAGTGAATGAAATCTTTTTTTTTCGGTTTTACATGCTCAGATTAGTTGTTCCCAAAATCAGAAAGGTATTGAAGTTCCGTCAGCGTATGTGTTAGAAAACATATGCTATTTGATGGATTCTTTTGAAATTAGGCGGTTGTCGAACGAGGGTGATCGATTTTGTTGGTAACGATGGTGGTATTTTGTTGGTGATAGACGGTGGCAGTGTTAGGTTGACAGTGGTAGTGCAGGTGTAATGGTGGGATTTCGTATTTATGAAAATAAATATTTTAAGTAAATTTAACAATGAAATAAACAGTCAGATTAACTAATGACATAATTTCTCGTTGGAAAAAATAAAATAAACATCATAGCCAAAGTGAAAAAAGTAGAAGTTGAGTGACGAATATGAAAAGAGAACAATAGGTTAGGGACCTATTTCGAATAAATTCAACTTTTTAATATTAATAGAGTTAACTACCAAAAATACCCCTTAAATTTGTCACATGATATGCACATGACCATTTAATGAAAAAGAACTGACGAAATTAGTGATAGTGATTATGGATTCAAAAAACAATGAGTTGGGATGTGTTGTTTGCAACGGAAATAATGATCAAACCCACCAAGATTTATAATTGAGTGAATTTTGGTGGCCAAAATCTTATAAAAAAGTGTTTTTTTAAGCTAGGAAAAAGCGAGTTTTCTCTATACCTAAATTGGACCCGTGAAGCCGTCGTAAGGAAATGATGATGATTTCACGAACAATTTCGCAGGTGAATAACGCACGTGTCGGAGGCATCGGCGGAAAGAACGGAGAAGGTCGCAAACCTCTTCCAATTTATAGACAGGGGCAACATTGTCCTCATCAGAAGCCATAATCGTTTGTGAAATTCCATCAATGAATTTCACACATTTCAAATCAAATCTTCAACCAGTGTAAACAAACTTCAAGTATTAACTGTAATTCAGAAGCTAATGAGAATTGATTCACATGTGGAAATGCAATTTGGATTGGAACTGAAAATGAGAGGAGAGAGAAAGAGAGAATCAAGGTTTGGTTTGGCGGTAGTCAGAGGCTAGTGGTTGCAACTTCCCTCTTTTATTTTCATAAAACTTGTGTATCAGTTAATGTTTAAGAGAGTGCCGGTGAATGTGTAATAAAGTGCCGGTGAGTGTATAATAAATTACCGGTTAGTACCAGTGTAAAAGAGTATCAGTGTTAATGTAAAAAAGTGTTAGTGTTAGTATTAAAAAATGTCAGTATAAAGAGTAGCAGTGCACGTATTATTAAGTATTAGTTTAAAAAATTGCCAGTTTTAGTGTAAAAAATGCTAATGTAAAAAGTGTCATTGCATGTATTTTAAGTAACAGTGTAAAAAAGTGTCATTGTTAGTATAAAAAAAAGTCAGTGCAAATAGTGCCAGTGTATGTATTATTAAGTGTCAGTGTAAAACAATGTCAGTGTTAGTGTAAAAAAGTGCTAGTGTTAGTGTAAAAAAGTGACAATATTAGTGTAAAAAAGTGTTAGTGTTAGTGTAAAAAAATGCCAGTGTAAAAGAGTGTCAGTACATGTATTATTAAGTATCAGTATAAAAGAGTGGCAGTGTAGGGTAAAAAAGTGTCAGTGTTAATATAAAAAAAATGTTAGTGAAAAAGAATGTCAGTGACTGTATTATTAAATGGCAGTATAAAAATATTTTTTTCTTAAACTTTAAAAAATATTAATTTTTTATAAGACCAACTTTGGTGCACTTTTTCCAAAATTTAATTTTGAACATTGTTTGTGAATTAATAATAAAAATAGAGTTGCTTTTATGAAAAACTAGTTTTTTCATAACATTATGAAAAAACTAGTTTTTGGACCCGGTTTAAACTTATGATACGCGTATTGAACCGGAGACCGGTTCAGTAACAAAATTGAACCGTCTTTTGTCAACTCAAATCCAAACGAACACACAGTCACACACAGTAAAACACAGAGTTACGACGCCGCAACAGAGAAATTCATCGAGCTAAATCAAAATTCAATCGAAAATCATTCCGTTTCAGACAATTTAGGTAATATATGATTCACTGTCAATTATAGACTATAAATTCATATATTTACAATCATTCCTAATTGTTTTATTCAATACTGGCATTTTTTGATTAGGTTAAGATGGACTAACGTGATTTTGAAGATGAAACTGGAAATAATGCTACTGTAATTGATCGAATTCATCACAAAGATGAAACTGGAGATAATGCTACTGTAATTGATCGAATTCTACACGATGTTGATTATAATCACGATACAGGTAAGCCAATTTCATAATACCAGTTTTTTTATATATAATGCTAGTACATTGGTTTTGATTGTCTTTCCAATACCAATTTTTTTATAATATGTACCAATGATTTTGCCAGTTTTTGTTATTATATTTGCCAGTTAGTGTAGTTTGAAGTGCCAATTTTAATTTTTTTAATTTGCCAGTTTGTGTTATTATGAGTGCCAGTATTACTTATTTTAAGTACCAGTTTGTGTTATTTGGAGTGCCAGTCTTACTTATTTGTAGCTTCAGCACTTTTTTGTTATTGAAGTACCGGTTAGTGTGGTTTGAAGTGCCAGTTTTAATTTTTGAATGTGCAAGTGTTTTTTATAATATTGTCCAGTGACTGTTTTTTGATAGTATCAATGATACTTTGTTGATTGAAGTGCCAGTTTATATTATTTAGAGTGCCAGTATTACTTATTTGAAGTACCAGTGTTACTTATTTGTAGCTTCAGCCACTTTGTTGTTATTGAAGTGCCATTTAGTGGGTTTGAAGTACCAGTTTTAATTTTTGAATATGCCAGTGTTTTTTATAATATTGTCCAGTGAGTGTTGTTTATAGTGTCATTGATACTTTGTTGATTGAAGTGCCAGTTTGTGTTCTTTAGAGTGCCAGCATTATTTATTTGAAGTACCAGTTTGTGTTATTTCGAGTGCCAGTGTTACCTATTTGTAGCTTCAGCCAATATCTTGTTATTGAAGTGCCAGTTCTTCCTTCAAATACCTGGAAAAATGTGTACAATTGATAAGTTTGTCTTTAATGGTGAAATAGTGATAAGTTTGTCTGTAATGGTAAATGCATTGAATTCATTGACCATAAGCTGTTCCATGGACACATGTCCATAAGCAGTAGTGCCAAATTCAAATGCATGCACTAGGACAGGTGTTCCAAGTTGAGTAATAAAAAAACAGACACGGATTCAATAGTAATCCCAACTAGTACTGTTCCATTTTGTCCATAAGCAATAGTGCCAAATTTCAACTGATACCACACGGATTCAATAGTTAACTCCATTTTATCAGTATAAATAAGTTAGAACTTCACTTCTTTTTTATTTCTAAATTTCATCTACAACTCAAAAAGCAATCAATTACTTGATATGAGTACGAGTAGGTCAGTCAAGTCTGAGCAAAAGGTTGAAGATTATGAAGAAGAAAGAGCTGCTAAAAAAATTTCAGATATCTTAGAAGATATTAAGGAGGGATCTTATAGTTTGAGGAACAGGTCAGGTGAACTCCACTTCCCATTCTGCTACCTCAAGAACAGCAGGAAGTCATCATGGACATGGGATTCTATTCTGGTGCATGCCAAGGATCGTGGGGCATCTAAAGCTTATGGAGAGAGAGAGAGAGATATGTTTTCCCACCTGGCTCTAAACAAGTATATGACAGACCACCATTAGTATTCCAGTGAATGTTGTTTGAAGTGCCAGTTTGTGTTATTTAGGAGCATCAATTTCATTTCCTCTTTATGTGTATCTTTCCAGTACTTGTTATTTGAATGTACCAGTGTTTAATATTTTTTAAGTAGTGCCAGTTTTTGATATTGAATATGCCAGTGTTTGTTATTGAATGTGCCAGTGTTTAATATTGAATATGCCAGTGTTTGTTATTGAATGTGCCAGTGTTTAATATTTGAAGTACCAATGATGGCATGGTTCTATTTATTTAATATATTGCGAGTACACAGGCTATGTAGTGCCAGTGTTTGATATTGAATGTGCCAGGCCTTGTTGTGTTTTTTATTTGTAGCTTCAGCCACTGTCTTGTTATTGAGTGCCAGTTAGTGTGGTTTGAAGTGCCAGTTTTAATTTTTGAATGTACCGGTGTTTTTTATATTGTTGTCCAGTGAGTGTTATTTGGATTTTCAGTTTTACTTTGTTGTTTAAAGTGCCAGTGAGTGTTATTTGGAGTGCCAGTATTACTTATTTGAAGCACATTCAGATAACAATACACCACCTATATTACAATACATCAAAGACAACAATATTAAAAACAGAATTTACTACCATTAAACACTACCACTACCACTTGCACCATCATCGCCAACGTTGTCATTCAATTTGTATTTTGGATCATATTCATTCAAAATACATTCCAAATACATTTCCAATGCCTTGTGGTGAATCCTAGCAGCTTCATCAATATTGTGAGTGTTGCCAAACTCATGAGCATGATTGACTATCCCCACATAATCCTTATCCCTACAATTGCGTCCCTTACATGGCTCCAATGGACAACGAAATGAGGGAGTTCCATTTCCAGAAGAAGGCTGCAAAACAATAAGATGACCATAGAGGAATTTTTGGTAGCACACCATGTATATTTTCCAACTTTTGTCATCATTTGAATCACCCAAAGTTGGCTCACTAGAATTTCCCTTGCCTTTGTTCATCATATAAATAATAATAATAATAAAAACACAATATAAATTATTAAAGGTAGAATTTTTCTTGAACTTGATATATATAAACCAACAAAATTGTACAGATTTATATAGGCTGAGTACTTTAAACCGGTCAAAAAAGTTGGTCAATGAATTCAATGCACTTACCAACTGTACACATTTATTACTCTAGGAATTCAATGGTAAGTTTGAATGCTTTTTTGACCATTAAAGACAAGCAAACTTATCATTATTTATCACTGTTGAAGGAGGTATATTCCACGGAATATACTTCCTCAATAAATATAATATCCAGTGAATGTTGTTTGAAGTGCCAGTTTGTGTTATTATGAGTGCCAGTATTACTTATTTTAAGTATCAGTTTGTGTTATTTGGAGTGTCAGTCTTACTTATTTGTAGCTTCAGCCACTGTCTTGTTATTGAAGTGCCAGTTAGTGTGGTTTTGAAGTGTCGGTTTTAATTTTTGAATGTGCCGAGTGTTTTTAATATATTGTCCAGTGAGTGTTATTTAGATTGTCAGTTTTACTTTGTTGTTTGAAGTGCCAGTGAGTGTTATTTGGAGTGCCAGTATTACTTATTTGAAGTACTAGTATTTCCAATATAATATGCTAGCATATGTTTTTTCAACGTTATTGCCAATCTAATTTTTTATTTTTATTTGCAGCAAGCCATATTGATATTACTTCATCACTGCTAGGTATAAAAGCAAAGACATGGGAAGTACTGTATCAATTGTACAAGGATCATTCCAATGCATTGGGATTCAGTGTTAAAATGACAACCTCGCGTGTCTCTAAGAAAACATCAAGGCCAATAGATAAATATTTTATGTGTTCATGCCAAGGATACACACAAAAAGGAAATGAAATTGATGTTCCAGCTCCAATAGAAGTCGTTGAAGTAGAGATTCCATCTCCATTGGAAAGAATTGAAAACCCAAAGAGGAAATTGAGAAAAAAGAAAGCCCCTTCTAAAAGGACAGGTTGTCAGGCTCTTATGAGTGTAAAATTGTTAATTAAGGAAGACTTGTATGTGGTTGCACGACGAAACCGAACACAACCATGAGATGACAAGACCGAGAATGGAACCACTTCAAGCGTAGCGAGAGGTCGATATCGAAGCTACGGGAAAAATAATAGAGCAATTTGAAGAAGCCGGCATCAAGCCAGCGATGGATTTAATGTTTTGGCAAAAGCAGTGGTGGGAAAGAATATGTTGGGCATACAAGAAGAGATCATATTAACTTTGTACAGAGATTGAGAATGGAAAAAATAGAAATGGGCGATGCACAAGCGTAGTTGATAGACTTAGCCAAATTCGGGATAAAGGATTCTACTTCAAAATGCGGTTTGAGGAAGAAAGTAGACTCGTATTTTGTTTTGGAGAGATGGTATGATGAGGGAGGATTATGAATTGTATGGGGATGTTGTTGTGTTTGATACAACTTATGACACAAATAAATACAATTTGATTTGTGCACCAATAGTTGGGGTGAAAACCATTGGAACAACTGTGATGTCTGGTTGTGCTTTCTTAACAAAATGAAAAGACGAAACATTTGCTTGGCTTCTCAAAGAATTTGTAAAATCAATGGGTGGTAAAGAACCAAAAACAATTTTCACCGATCAAGACTTTGCAATGTCGAAAGCGATTGAAGAGGTAACTTTTATTTTATTTCCAATGTTTCATTTATTGTTTTTTTACTATGTTACTGTTAATTTAATAGTAGGTGATTTGTATGACTTTTATATGTGCCATTGCATGTGTTAGTATGTGCCGGTTCATGTTTTAGACAGTGCCGGTACTTGTGTTAGTAAGTGCCGGTATATGTTTTAGACGGTGCTAGTACTTGTCTTAGTAAGTGTCGATTCATGTTTTAGACGATTGCCGGTACTTGTGTTAGTAAGTGCCGGTTCATGTGTTATAATGTACCGAGTGTTAGATTTATATGCACTTGTATTTATAATAGTGTTATTCTTTTATAGTGTTTGACTATATTATAAATTATTGATGTGGTTTTGAGAGAAGAACAAGACATAGGTTATGCTTGTGGCACATTCAACAAAATGCTATAGCACACTTTGGACAACTAAAGACAGATGAAGAATTTAAAAAGGAATTCAATAATTGCTTGAGAGGATGTAGTGATGAATCTGAGTTTGAAAATTGTTGGCATTCAATGCTAGAAAAATATAACCTTCTTGAGAACAGATGGTTCAATCGTTTATATAGCTTAAGAGAGAAATGGTGTACAACATTGAGTAAAGATTTCTTCTCAGCTGGCATATTATCTTCACAGAGAAGTGAGAGCACAAATCATGCCATATGTTTCAAAGCAAATAGAAGCACGTCCCTAACACAATTCTTTGATATATTCAATGAGATGGTAAAACGTTGGAGAAGTATGGAGCAACGAAAGGAATTTGATTCAATAAACTCAAAGCCTCGCATAGAAATACATGGAGCTTTAATAAGACGGAGGTTTACACAGAGGAAATATTCAGATTTTTTAAGAATGAGGTCAAGGCAGCTTTTGCTGCAAAGTTTAATATTGGCTTTTGCTTAGATGAAAACAACAAGTTGTTTGATGTTGCTCATGAGAACCATCCAAAAAAGTTTGAAAGGGTACTTTTCTCATGAAATAATGAAAAGATAACTGTCAACTATACATGCAATCATTTTAGTGAGGTCGGTTGGTTGTGCTTTCATTGCATTAAGGTTCTCAACTTGACAAATATTGATCGGATACCGGAAGAGTACATTCAAAAAAGGTGGACAAAGACAGCCAAATAAAATGTATGGAATAAAACTTACCAAGGTATATCTACTACTCCAACTGAGCAACACAATTCAATTCCTTGGAAACAACAAATGGCGAGAAAGTACTACGATTTAATGATGACATGCCATGAAAACAGTGATGCAAGAAGAATTCTAGAAGATGGGTTTAATAGAGATACATTGCTAGTACAAGAAATACTCTCCCGAAAAGTACAAGGTGTTGGACCAACAACAAGTGAAAATAATAGTGCTTCAACAAGCACAACATTCAGTGCACCTACAGTGACGGATCCTGTACGTGCAGATACAAAAGGTAGAAAAAGAAAACCTAAAACAAAGTTTGAACGGAGAAAACCAATTACTAATGAGTATGGTTCGAAGACCCCGAATGAACACTTGATTTGATATTTTTGTAACCAAACTTTATTGTTTTCACACTGTTACAACTGATTGTATTATAATTTTTTAAGTAGTGCCAGTTTTTGATATTAAATATGCCAGTGTTTGTTATTGAATGTGCCAGTGTTTAATATTTGAAGTACCAGTGATGCCTGGTTCTGTTTATTAAATATATTGCCAGTACACAGGTTTTGTAGTGCCAGTCTTTGTTATTGAATGTGCCAGGCCTGGTTGTGTACACTGGTTTTATAGTTTAATATTAACAGTGCCAGCTTCAGTATATAAAAATACCAGCATCAATGTAACAAAATGCCAGTATCATTGTTTAAATGTGCCAGTGTTTATTATTTGATGAACCAGTGAAGGCCTGGTTCTGTTTATTAAATATATTGCCAGTACACAGGTTTTGAAGTGCCAGTGTTTGTTATTGAATGTGTCAGGCCTGGTTGTGTACACTGGTTTTGTAATACAATATTTTAAAGTGCCAGCATCAGTGTATAGAAATGCCAGTATCAATGTAACAAAGTGCCAGTATAATTGTTTAAATGTGCCAGTGTTGTTTTTCAATAGTACCAACATTGCATCAATAAAAATATTTAAAATAACACTAATTCACTTATAAAAAACAATAATTCAAATACAAACAATTCTAATTGAAGAAGTATTGAAACTAATTCATTGTTTTGTTGTTGCTTTCCTAGTTTCATACTTCTTCCCTATTCTTATCGTCATCTAATTTTTTCTTCTTTTCTACCTCTTTCTTTTTTTTTTTTCTTCTTCTTCTTTCCTTTTCTTTTCTTTCTTTCTTTCTTTTCTTCTTCTTTCTTTCCTTTTCTTTTCTTCTTCTTTCCTTTTCTTTTTTTTTATCTTCTTCTTCTTCATTCTTCTTCAAGGCTTCTCTTTTATCGCTTGAAAACAACTCTAACTGAAGCAGTAAATGATGCCTTTCAAAATTAATATCACAGAGAAGTAAGCTTGCTAGAATCTCGGCCCTCATACGCACTCTTGATGAATTATCACACAACTCAGGGCATGAGTAAATTGCGCCATTAAATTGTCTCATTTCAGCCATTATGTATACTGCACAGTCATTATTACCACAATTTTCTTTCAAAATCCATTCAACTTGCATATGCTCAAACCGAAACTTCGATATATTTGCAGCACTTGGATGATTTATGTGATTTAAGAAGTGTTTGAAGGGTGCTTGCTGCAAATAAAAAAAAAACAGCAAAATTAATATGGAAGTTTTGGTAAAAAAAAACAATTCAATAAATAATATTACCATGCTATGAGCAAGTTTTGGCATGTTCTTTCTCTTCCAATCATTCATTGGCAAGTTGTCAAGATACTGAATTGATTGACTCTCAGTATTGACAACAAAAAGTGTGTAATGGCCACTTTTGTTGTCACCTCTATGGCAGGGCAAGAAGAACTGCGAGAAAATAAGTGCCAGCATCAGAGTTTGAAAGTACCAGCATCAATTGTTTAAGAGTGCCAGTATTATATTTTCATAGTGCCAGCATCAATTGTTTCCTACTGCCAGTGCAAGTGATATTTTATACCAATGTATTGATTAATAAGTGCCAATACATGTATGTATAAAATGACAATGCATACCAATTTAACTTCACTCAAATCAGTTCCCTCAGCATCATTAAAATTAAGATCAATCCAATGTATAAAACAATCAGTGATTTCTTACCCAGCTTTTGATATAACATCATCAGAACTCTGCGTTGTACGTTGAATCCAAGCAGCCTGTATAACACATTCATAACATCAAATTTAAAAATGCACACAAATATAATTTAATTAACAAACAATCATAAATAATATAATTTTTGAATGTACTAGCATCATAGATAAAGAACTTACACAATGACTAAGCCCAAACATAAACTTCTTCATTCTACCAGACTTTCGTTCCATATTATTAAGAAGTATAGCCCAACACTCGACAGTATTTGAAGTTATTTCCGTGTCTTCATCCAAGCTCAAAATATCTTCAAGCGTTAAGCTATGGAACATTGTATACATAGGATGGCAATTGCTATAAAAGAAAAATAAATTAGTAAATGCTTTTACGTACAAGTGTATATATTCATAAAAGGTGCCAGTCTTTGGGTATTGATAAATTTATAGCTTACTCCTTAAGATTTATTGAAAAGTGTGTAGACATGCACATGTCAACAACCTCCTTTCTCAGCTTCAACATCGGTCGCAAAACATCAGCGTTGCTAATCATAAATCGAGAACAGTATACAACTTTCTCGTTAGCTACTCCACAATCCAGTGTGCACCCTACGTTCAACATCTCATAACAACTCCTAAAGCAACTCTCATTTATATTCGTAATAATATTTTAAACATCTCTATCAATCCATTCACCATCATCATCTATCCCCCGCAAAATCTCATTTAATTGTTGTTATTTCTGCTCTGTATATTCTCTTTTTTCCTCACCAGATACCTGAGATAAAAGGTCAAATGATGGAATTGAACCTTTTCTTTTTTTTACCATATCAGCTTTTGTTGTCTTCAAAATGTCTGAAACAATATTATCAATCTCAGAAAAATATTCATCGTTAAAAATATCTTCTTCTACTTCCTCCCCTCCCCCTTCCCCTCATTCTCTTTCTCTTTCCCCGTCTCATCTGCTGCATTGTTTCCCTTATCCTTCTTGATACATTTATGTCTTTCAATATGTGCATGGACAGCATTATCAAGGCCCTTCCTCAATATATTCCATGACTCCTTAGTATCCTACATCAATGAAAAATAGTAAGAATGAGTTCAATTGTGCCAATTTCAGATTGCAATTGTGCCAGTCCAAGTAATCAATAGTGCCAGTGTAGCCAAATGATTGTGCCAGTGTGTATTTTAAGTGCCAGTACATAATATTAATTGTCCAAGTGCAAGTAATGAATAGTGCCAGTGCAGCCAAATGATTGAACCAATGTGGGTATATTAAGTGCCACTACAAATAATCAATAGTGCCAGAGCAGCCAAAAATTTGTGCCAATGTGTGTATTTTAAATACCAGTACATGTTATTCATTGTGCCAGTGTAAGTAATCAATAGTGCCAGTATAAGAATTTCAAAGTACCAGTGTAAGAATTTCAAATTGATAGTACTTACATTGCTTGACTCTGCATTTCTTTCCTTTATACCACTTTCAATCCTTAACAAAATATATTCTTCCTCAAAATCACAGGGTACTTCATCCACAAAATCGTCTCCAACACTACTTATAGGAGAAACATGCTTTCCAAAAAAAATTAATTTTCCCCAACCAACTTTCGCTTCAGAATCAATCCTCACTTTGAATTTTTGATCACTCCAATGATTAATCAAAGGGAGAACAGTTGATTCTTTCACCCCTTGAAATGGAAATCTATGAAGGTAAGCAATCACCAACACCATCACACATCCACTACAGTTCTTTGAATTCTTGTGATTCTTATACCTCATTACACCCTCACATAATTTATCCAAAACATATTGACACCAATCAAACTTGCTTATCTGTGAAACGTCTTCTACAAGACTTAAAAGTGACACATCAATTGTTTTCGTAACTACTGGAGCAAGAAAAATTCCAACAATAAATAGCACAAACAAGCATTTAAATTCATCCCCACCTTGATGTAACTCAGAAATTCGTTCCAAAAGTTTATAGGCAGGAAGACCATCTTTAGTATGCCCAAATTCTTCAAAATATCAATTTCTCAATTCCATATTTACGTTGGATGATCGATTTACCTTAGTCTTTGCAACATTCCTAGGTAGACAAAATATATCAAAAACATCTGATGTTGTAATAACATATTTCTCTGATGAATTAATTTGTTGTTTCCTTGTTATTGGTTCAAATCTCTCAACAAGAAACTGAACAAGCCTAAGCGGCAATACCTTAACCTCAAGACTCAACAAAGATCCAAATCCAATAGCCCTAACATCTCTCTGCTATTCTGGAGTTAAACAGAGCTCAACAAGTCTTTTAAGAGTACACGAATGCTCAAATTTATCACCCCCTGTAGGCCTCTTACTAGTGATATCAAAATCATCATCATCCACAACTCTTTTACGCTTTGATAGAACTGAAAATAAATATCAAAAAATATTACATCAGTGCTAGCAGTATGATTTCAAAGTGCCAATGTTATGATTCCAAAGTGGTTAGAGTGGATGATTATCCCTCCCTAGTTAATATTAGGCGCCTCTGGGGGGGATTTTAAGGGAATTTTCAGAGAATTGAGGGACTTGTTAGTAAATTGACTTACACAAAAAAAGGGGCTTGACTCGAGATGGGCAAGCCCCAAAAAAAAAAAAAAAAAGTGCCCGTGTTATGATTCCAAAGTGCCAGTGTTATGATTTCAAATTGGCAGTGTTATGATTTCAACTTGCCAGTGTTATGATTTTAAAGTGCCAGTCTTACGGTTTCAAAATGCCAGTATTACGGTTTCAAAGTGCCAGTGTTATGGTTTCAAAGTGCCAGTATTACGGTTTCAAAGTGCCAGTGTTATCAATAGTGCCAACATTTGCTTATGTTTGCAATTAAATGTGAAAGTGCAACTATTTCGATAGTGCCAGTGCAAGTAAATGTGACAGTATTACGGTTTCAAAGTGCCATTATTAGGGTTTCAATAGTGCCAACATTTGCTTATGTTTGCTTGTGTTTTCTAAAGTACCAGTGTCACGAACATAATGTGTCAATGCATCAATCCATAACAATAGGTGGAAATCGAAGAAAAAATGACTGAAAACAAGTAAAATCATACATTCGTTACGATGCTTGCTCCTGATTTCTTTGGCTTGGCCGGTCATAATGTCGGATAAGAAGTAAAAATACGAATGAAAACAGTTCGGAGATGAAGAAAATCGATGGAAATTGATGAAGAACAATGACGAAATTGATGAAGAACAATGATGGAAAATCGATTTGAAGAGCACAAATGACGAAAGGAAAAATCAAATTGAACAACTACGTCGCGAGAAATTGAACCGGATCGGAAAAGCGTATAAACCGTCCGTTAAATTGAACCGCGGGTGAAAAACACGTTTTTTGTTAAGCTTAACAAAAAATGCGTTTTTACAAGATTTTTGCAAAATAAAATGTTTTTCTGAAATAATTCAATTTTTTTTTTATAATTTCAAATCTTAACTTCCTGTTTGTCCAAAGCTTCTATAATAAGCCATTAATTATTCAATGACTTGTTTTCCCTTTGTGTCATGACAAATAAGCAAATTTGCTCTTTTTGAAAGTGATATTTTTGAGAAGAAAAACTCACTAACTTGCTTTAATATATTATAGATTACAATTGGGTTTTGATTTTGAGGTATTTTTTGATGTTACGAAACTATATCTCATAACAGAAATTATTATTTGTAACAAATAAAAATGAAAATTAAACTTCTTTTTTTTTTTTTGTGTGTGTGTGTGTGTGTGTGTGGGGGGGGGGAGAGGGTGTGGGGATAGGGATGTCTTCAGCTTTGTCATGCCTAGTTTTAGCCCAATTCATAATTATATACTTTATACTTTATTTATTATTTTTCAATTAAGTTACTAGTAGTATATTCTCTCTATAACTCTAATTTTTCTCCCATGCCTAATTTTATTGTATAATTTTAAAGTCACTAAAAAAATTATAAATGTAACAAAAAGTGTTTGCAACATTTATTTTCGATTTTTCTCTCCTATTTAATGTGATATAGACTAGTCGAACAACATACACGATCGTGAGCAGTTATTTATTAATTTCTTATAATATACTCCCTTCGTATTACGTGAATGAACACCAATAAAATTGGCACAATAACTAAGAAAAAGTACTATTCCCTCCACTCTTTCTCTCTCCTACATTATTTTAATACTCACAACACCATTATAATTTACTATTTCCTCCACTCATTCTCTCTCCTATTTTACTATTACACTCACAATATTCTTTCTATTTTGGGCAGTCTCCATTCACGTGAGATGACCCAAAAAGGAAATAAGTCTCCATTCACGTGAGATGGAGGGAGTACGTATTTTATATGTTAATAATTTTTAGTTAAATTTTAAAATAAATCACCAGCTTATTTATGTAAAAATCATGTAAAAAACGTGTTTTTTGTTAAGCTTAACAAAAAACGTGTTTTTCACCCGCGGTTCAATTTAACGGACGGTTCATACGCTTTTACGGTCCGGTTCAATTTCTCGCGGCGTAGTTGTTCAATTTGATTTTTCCTTTCGTCATTTGTGCTCTTCAATTCGATTTTCAGTCATTGTTTTTCATCAATTTCGTCATTGTTCTTCATCAATTTCCACCGATTTTCTTCATCTCCGAACTGTTTTTATTCGTATTTTTACTTCTTATCCGGCATTATAACCGGCCAAGCCAAAGAAATCAAGAGCAAGCATCGTAACGAAGGTATGATTTTACTTGTTTTCAGTCATATTTTTCTTCGATTTCCACCTATTGTTATGGATTGATGCATTGACACATTATGTTCGTGACACTGGTACTTTAGAAAACACAAGCAAACATAAGCAAATGTTGGCACTATTGAAACCCTAACAATGGCACTTGGAAACCGTTGCACTGTCGCATTTACTTGCACTGGCACTATCGAAACAATTGCACTTTCACATTTAATTGCAAACATAAGCAAATGTTGGCACTATTGATAACACTGGTACTTTAAAATCGTAAGACTGGCACTTTGAAACTATAACACTGGCACTTTGAAACCGTAATACTGGCACTTTGAAACCGTAATACTGGCACTTTGAAACAGTAACACTGGCACTTTGAAATCATAACACTGGCAAGTTGAAATCATAACACTAGCACTTTGAAATCATAACACTGGCACTTTGGAATCATAACATTGGCACTTTGAAATCATACTGCTGGCACTGATGTAATATTTTTTGATATTTATTTTCAGTTCTATCAAAGCGTAAAAGAGTTGTGGATGATGATGATTTTGATATCACTAGTAAGAAGCCTACAGGGGTGATAAATTTGAGCATTCGTGTATTCCTAAAAGACTTGTTGAGCTCTGTTTAACTCCAGACCAGCAGAGAGATGTTAGGGCTATTGGATTTGGATCTTTGTTGAGTCTTGAGGTTAAGGTATTGCCGCTTAGGCTTGTTCAGTTTCTTGTTGAGAGATTTGAACCAATAACAAGGATACAACAACTTAATTCATCAGAGAAATATGTTATTACAACATCAGATGTTTTTGATATATTTTTTCTACCTAGGAATGTTGCAAATGCTAAGGTAAATCGATCATCCAGCATAAATATGGAATTGAGAAATCGATATTTTGAAGAATTTGGGCATACTAAAGATGGTCTTCCTGCCTATAAACTTTTGGAACGTATTTCTGAGTTAAATCAAGGTGGGGATGAATTTAAACGCTTGTTTGTGCTATTTGTTGTTGAATTTTTTTTGCCCCAGTAGTTACGAAAACAATTGATGCGTCACTGTTAAGTCTTGTAGAAGACGTTTCACAGATAAGCAAGTTTGATTGGTGTCAATATGTTTTGGATAAATTATGTGAGGGTGTAACGAGGTATAAGAATCACAAGAATTCAAAGAACTGTAGTGGATGTGTGATGGTGTTGGTGATTGCTTACCTTCATAGATTTTCATTTCAAGGGGTGAAAGAATCAACTGTTCTCCCTTTTATTTATCATTGGAATGCTCAAAAATTCAAAGTGAGGATTGATTCTGAAGGGAAAGTTGGTTGGGGAAAATTAATTTTTTCTGGAAAGCATGTTTATCCTATAAGTAGCGTTGGAGACGATTTTGTGGATGAAGTACCCTGTGATTTTGAGGAAGAATATATTCCGTTAAGGATTGAAAGTGGTGTAAAGGAAAGAAATGCAGAGTCAAGCAATGTAAGTACTGTAAATTTGAAATTCTTACACTGGTACTTTGAAATTCTTATACTGGCACTATTGATTACTTACACTGGCATAATGAATAACATGTACTGGCATTTAAAATACACACATTGACACAAATTTTTGGCTGCTCTGGCACTATTGATTATTTGTAGTGGCACTTAAAATACCCACACTGGTTCAATCATTTGGCTGCACTGGCACTATTCATTCTTCACTTGGACAATTAATATTATGTACTGGCACTTAAAATACACACACTGGCACAATCATTTGGCTACACTGGCACTATTGATTACTTGGACTGGCACAATTGCAATCTGAAACTGGCAAAATTGAACTCATTCTTACTATTTTTCATTGATGTAGGCTGCTAAGGAGTCATGGGATATATTAAGGAAGGACCTTGATAATGCTGTCTAGGGATGGCCAAACCGAACCGAAACCGAAACTGGAAAACCGGACCGGAAAAGCCCGGAACCGCCATGAACCGTCACGAATACCGGAATCGGTTTGGAGCCGGGCCGGTTAAGGGTCACCAAAATGGTGAACCGGACAGGAAAAAGCCCTGAACCGGACGAAAATTCATTGTTTTTCAATATAACCGGACCGGAACCGGACCGGAAAAAGCCCAGAACCGGACGAACCGGGGAGAAAATCGGAACCAGATTAACCGGAACCGTGAGCAATCCGGGCCGGTTAAGGGTCATACATTTTCCGAACTGGAACCGGCGGTTCCGAATCGGAACCCGGCCCGAAACCGGTTTTGGTCATCCCTAATGCTGTCCATGCACATATTGTGTAGAGCAATTTTTTCATTGAATGTCAAGTCATGGTACATTCTGCTCTTACGAGAACTGCTAGGGCTTGTCATTTTGTTTGTGAATGTGAGTAATGTGAATTCAAGGGTTGAAAAAGTTCGATTGTTTTTGTGTGTAGTAAGTTATCTCATTTTTTATTTATAGTGATATTATATTTATTGAGGATGTATATTTCGTGGAATATACCTCCTTCAAGAGTAATAAATGTGTACAGTTGATAAGTTTATAGTGTACATAAGTGGTTTCCAAGCCATTAGGTAAGTGCATTGAATTGGGTTGGAATTTGAACGGTGAAATAGTGATAAGTTTGTCTTTAATGGTAAGTTTGAATGCTTTTTTGAAAAGCATTCAAACTTACCATTGAATTCCAAGAGTAATAAATGTGTACAGTTGGTAAGTGCATTGAATTCATTGACCAATTTTTTTTATCGGTTTGAAGTACTCAGCCTATATTAATCTGTTCATTTTTGTTGGTTTATATATATCAAGTTCAAGAAAAATTCTACCTTTAATAATTTATATTGTCTTTTTATTATTATTATTATTTACATGATGAACAAAGGCATGGGAAATTTTATGGGTGATTCAAATGATGACAAAAGTTGGAAAATATACATGGTGTGCTACAAAAAATTCCTCTATGGTCATCTTGTTGTTTTGCAGCCTTCTTCTGGAAATGGAACTCCCTTATTTCGTTGTCCATTGGAGCCATGTAAGGGACGCAATTGTAAGGATAATGATTACGTGGGGATAGTCAATCATGCTCATGAGTTTGGCAACGTTCACAATATTGATGAAGCTGCTAGGATTCACCATAAGGCATTGGAAATGTATTTGGACTATATTTTGAATGAATATGATCCAAAAAACAAATTGAATGACAACGTTGACGATGATGGTGCAAGTGGTAGTGGTAGTGGTAGTGTTTAGTGGTAGTAAATTCTGTTTTTAAAATTATTGTGTTTGATGTATTGTAATATAGGTGATGTAATGAATTATTTGAATGTACTTCAAATAAGTAATACTAGCACTCCAAATAAAACTCACTGGCACTTCAAACAACAAAGTAAAACTGACAATCCAAACAACACTCGCTGGACAACATTATAAAAAACACTAGCACATTCAAAAATTAAAACTGGCACTTCAAACCACACTATCTGGCACTTCAATAACAACAAAGTGGCTGAAGCTACAAATAAGTAACACTGGCGCTCCAAATAACATAAACTGATACTTCAAATAAGTAATACTAGCACTCCTAATAAAACAAACTGCACTTCAAACAACAAAGTAAAACTGACAATCCAAACAACACTCACTGGACAACATTATAAAAAACATTGGCACATTCAAAAATTAAAACTGACACTTCAAACCACACTAACTGGCACTTCAATAACAACAAAGTGGCTGAAGCTATAAATAAGTAACATTGGCGCTCCAAATAACATAAACTGGTACTTCAAATAAGTAATACTGGCACTCCTAATAAAACAATCTGGCACTTCAAATAACAAAGTAACACTGACACTCCAAATAATACTCACTGGACAATATTATAAAAAACATTGGCATATTCAAAAATTAAAACTGGCACTTCAAACCCATTAACTGGCACTTCAATAACAACAAAGTGGCTGATGCTACAAATAAGTAACACTGGCACTTCAAATAACATAAACTGGTACTTCAAATAAGTAATACTAGCACTCTAACTAACACAAACTGGCACTTCAATCAACAAAGTAACACTGACACTCTAAATAACACTCACTGAACAATATTATAAAAAACACTAGCACTTCAAACCACACTAACTGGCACTTAAATACCAAGACAGTGGCTGAAGCTACAAATAAGTAACACTGGCACTCCAAATAACACAATCTGGTACTTAAAATAAGTAATACTGGCACTCCTAATAACACAAACGGGCACTTCAAACAACATTCTCTGGAACATACATATTATAAAAAATGCTGGCACATTCAAACATTAATCCTGACAAATATAATAACAAAAAGGGGCAAAATCACTGGTACATATTATAAAAGCATTGGTATTGGAAGATAATCAAAACCAATATACTAGCATTATATAAAAAAATTGGCATTATGAAATTGGCTTACCTGTATCGTGATTATCATCAACTTCGTGCAAAATTCGATCAATTACAGTAGCATTATCTCCAGTTTCATCTTCGTACAGAATTCGATCAATTACAGTATCATTATCTCCAGTTTCATCTTCAAAATCATGTAAGCCCATCTTAACCTAATCAAAAGTAGCCAGTATTGAATAAAATAATTAGGAATGATTGTAAATATATGGATTGATAGTCTATAATTGACAGTGAATCATATATTACCTAAATCGTCTGAAACGGAATGATTTTCGATTGAATTTTGATTTAGCTCGATGAATTTCTCTGTTGCGGCGTCGTAACTCTGTGTTTTACTGTGTGTATTCATTTGGATTTGAGTTGATAAAATGCGGTTCAATTTTGTTAGTGAACCGGTCTCCGATTCAATACACGTATCATAAGTTTAAACCGGGTCCAAAACTAGTTTATTCATAATGTTATGAAAAAACTAGTTTTTCATAAGAGCAACTCTTTTATTTTAAAAATGGACTATAAATAATAAATTAATCGTACCAAAATTTCACATATATATAAAAATTATTTCATATTATTTATTTAGCCGTATATTTTCATTATAGAATATAAATATTATAGAAGTATAAAATATCGTAAATATCAAGTAAAAGATTATGAAAAAAGATTTTTCTATATTTTTAAAATCATAATTATTGGTTTTTAATGTAAAAAGCTATTTTTTTTGTCATCTTTCAAAAAAAATGTTATATTTTTTCTTAAATGTTTAAATATCTACTTTCAAAATACTAAAATGAGTGAAAGTCTTTTAAAATAATCATTAACTTCAATTTTTGAAAAAAGATAAAAAAAAAAAGGTTACGTTTTTTCAAAGAAAAGAATATATGATATTTTTAGAGTAAAAAGTGATTAGTTAGTTTATTTTTTTAAAAAATATTATATAAAAAGTGGACTATAAATAATAAATTGATCATGAGTAACTCTTGTGAAAAATTAGTTTTTTTCAAAATGTTATAAAAAAACTAGTTTTCATAACTGTTCATCACTCTTATTAGTTAGACTTAGTGCTTTAAAACTAGTTTTTTTCTTATATTAAGAAAAAATTAGTTTTTTACAAGATTTTGACATTGATCATACCAATTTTTTTTATAAATATAAAAAATTACATAAAAATGAAAAAAAATATTATTTCATATCATTTCTTTAGCCATATATTTTCAGTATAAGACATAAATATTATTGAATCATAAAATTTTGTAAATATCAAGTAAAATATTTTGAACAAAGTTTTCTATATTTTTTAAAAATCAGATAGATTATTTATTATTAATGCAAAACGCTATTTCTTTTGTCATCTTAAAAAATGTCAACTTTTCTTAAATATATAAATATCTATTTGAAAATTATAAAATGAGATTAAGCCTTTTAAATTATCATTAACTTTAATTTTAAGGAAGAGATACAAAAAAATAAAGGTTACGTTTTCAAAGAAAAAAAATGATACTTTTTAGGGTAAAAAGAGGTGGGTTGAGATGTAGTATATTTTCTAGCCTCAATCATCGATAATCAAAAATTTTAAGAAATTTAAATAGGTTGATAGATACGGAGATCGATTGTTATGAGAAGAAGTTAAGTTTTTTATATCTAATACCAATTTTCTAAAAAGTGCTAGGCGAATGCTAGGCGGCGGAGTCGGGTCTAATGCCTAGGCGGGGACTAATCGAGATTAGTCGGGATCTAGGCGGGGCTTAGAACTAGGCGTTGGAGAGGGGCCTAGCGCCTAGGCGGGGCCTAGGCGCCCTTAGACGGGGTCTTTTAGAACACTGTCTAATACTTTACATTATTTTTTTAATTTTTATATTTCTAAAATTTAAGATTTTTTCTACTTTTTCTTTTTCACTTTTATAAGAAATAGTTTATTTTTTTTAGTTTAACGACTTAATTATAAGAATTTGATATAATTAATATGTTACATACTACTGTATGATATATATTCTCACATTTAGCGATTTTGTTATTTTTGTTTATTATTTAATTTAATTGTCGGTTTAGCGAAAGATGTGTTAGAAGGTAATTACTCCCTTTCTCCGTAACAAAATGATTTTTTCATTTTTTTTATCGTTAATATAAAGATATTTTAATAATAATTTAAAGTTAATTTAATTATCGTAATGAAAATCTATATTAGTTTTTTAAAGTCGGTGAATATGTCTCTGATCGTGATACGTCGTACGCTGCTAGAGTTTTTTCGATTCTCAAGCTTCCAAGTATGATAATCTTTCAAATGTTAGAACATAGATTGCAAAATGTGTATACTTAATAAATATATGTGACATGTAGACATATATGTATAAATCATAAATACAATATTATTGTAAAGTATAGAATATTAATTAAATGTGTAGAATTCCTTAGGTGGAAATTACCTATTTATGATGGACAGAATGGTGATTTCACACCGCTTAAGTGAAAGGGTGTAGTCCCTAGATGAGTGATGGATAGAAATCCTCTTGTAATAAAACCTTGCAAGTATACAAGTACCGAAGTAGCAGTGTAAAAAAGTAAGGGTCGAACCACAGAGACTTGTGTGAATAACAAGTTGATATAATTAATGCAGAAAAGTAACCAAAGGGTTTTTTGATTTTGATTGATTAAACTAAATTGAAATTGCAAAGAAATTAAACTAAAGAAAATAAAGCAAATATTGAAATCAAGAATGACAAAGATTCACGGATTGGGTTTCACAACAATCTTCTTCCTATGCTAATTTATAAAAATATTTACTAATCTTGTTCAAAAAATCGTTCACTTTTGAAAAGAGTTGGGACGGTTAGATGGCCGGGTTGCAACCCTATTATTACTTCGATATGATGTTTTCCGCAAGGTCTACAAAACATAAAGTAATACATTAAAAATCAAGGAACAATTGATTTTAGATCCGATTGATTTTCGCAAGGTCTTCAATTAGATCTATTCAATGGAATATAGGCCAATATAAAAATTATTCACGCAAGTGCAATAATTTTTACCCTAATAATTTTAAAGACCAACAATACCAAAAAATATTGTTGAAATCTAAAAAACAATTTAAGCAAAATTCCATTGAACAAGAACAAGAAAAGTATGGAAGAATTAAGATACTACTAGCATAGAAATTTGATAATTGTTACATCCAATCCGTGAATAAAAAAAACTTAGCTACTCATATTCATAATAAAATTACAAAATTAAAATAAAGAAAAATAAACCTGAAATCGAATCATAATAAAAATATGGAAAAATGGAATGTTGTTCTTTTTTCCTGGTAACAGTGAATTGCCTTCGCTCCCTTCAAAAACCAATTGCTGCACTTTATATATCTACCTAGGTTTAGGTTGCTGAAGCTGTGAAACTGCCGTGTAATCAGCCCAATCCAGGTCCAATTCGTCACTTGGGCGGTCGCCCATTCTTGGCCAGCGGGCGCCCACTTGAACAGTCACTCACGGCCTTTCCAAATTGATTCTTCAGCGGCCGCTCAAAACAGCATCAACGACCGCCCAAAACTGCCTTGCCTTGGCCCAACTTTGCTTGGCCAGCCACCTTGCCATGGCCCTCATTCCTCGGCCAGCTGCTTGCTTCTCTCGGCCAGGTTTTCCCATTTGGCCGGCCAGCTGCAGTGATTTTGGCCACATCCTTGGATTCGGTTCGTAACGTAAATGCACAGTCGCACTTTGGTCACTATAAAAATTTCTTTTGCACCTTGCACCTTGGACCTTGAAATTTTATCTTTTCACTTTGGTCCCTGAACTTTATAATCTCAAATTCCTCCCCAATTTTCCATAATTTCATTTTGGTCCCTGAATTTCCAAAATTTACATTTTGGCCCTTGAACATCATAATTTCAGTGTAGTCTCATATTTTCGAGAATTTCAATTGGGTCCCAAAACTTCCAAAGTAGGCTCAAATCCTCTATTTTCAGCATTGTTGCACATCGACCCTTGCACTTTCAAAATACTATAAAATACATTAAATTCCCAAGATTTTGAACAAAAAATAAGCTTGGAAACATATCCTTTGGATGGGTAAAATTAAATCCATCAAATACCCCAAAACTCATCTTTTGCTCGTCCTCAAGTAAAACAAAACTACACAAAAACAAAACTACACTAACAGATAAAAACAATCAACATAAAATATTTTTGATATGTTCTCAATACATACAAGGTTGTCGGCCAAACAAGTCTCAGATTCTCACATAATATGGTAAACAAGTGCAATAAGAATATGCAATTACAATTACATTAATGCATCTAACCCACAATTTTCCACATCGGCCTGAATGATGAATGAAAAATGGGAGATCATGATCAACAAGATAAGATTGTTTATAGGTTCACTAAGACATGCCCTACATCACAGATAACAATACAATTTATAAGGATACTCATATGCACGATTACGCACTTGTCAACCCGATTACTCAATATTGAACACGAATTATGGCTTTAGGTTAAGTCCACAACAATTGTGGGGATAGGTTCACGGGTACAAACGAAGGAATAGACATACAAACACAAGAATGTGGAACCAAAAGTGTTCAATTGCATGTTACTCCTTCTTGAAATTTAGATTTTTGCTCCCCTTTGTTTCCCCAATGCTTCAACCCCCAAACTTGACTTTGTCATACTTTATACACTTGGGGTTGAAAGCATTCCCTCACTCAATACATGTCACTAATCAATCATACTTCACAAAATCAGGGGGCAAACTGTTTTTTTTTCTTTATATATATATATATATATATATATATATATATATATATTTTATTTTTTTATTTTTTTTTCTTGCCCCCTTTTATACAATATACATCATATTTCCAACTTTTGACCTTCCTCACTCAATCCCTTAAATTCCCAATGTAACCCCCAAACTTATCTTTTCTAATTCCACACTCTTGCAAAGGTAGGATAAACCTATTCTAGGTGTCAAGGGTTAGGGAGTAGGCATCAAATGAAGGCGAATGGTGGTCTAGATGTTCCATTCTTTCTAAAAAGGCTCAAAAAGGGATCAAGTGACAATTTATATATAAACAGTGACGAGAAAGTCGAAGGCTCACAAGAGGGTTGTCAAATAAATAAAAGCCATAAATATCAAGCAATCTATTGATTTGTTATTGATAAGCGTGCAACTATGTTCTAAGAATCCTGAGAATGTCAAAGTAAACCCATAAATGACACCTAAATTAATGATCAAGATCAAGAAATATGATGGAAGTGAATGGTGGTGCAATTGTGTTTTACATGTATTAATGCGATTCTAATAAACAAATTCAAATTGGCACAAACTAGCAAAACTCAATCAAAAACCCTCAAATCATCACGGATGTTGGCCAACTTCCTAACATATAATGAGAACAAAAAATTTAAATTTTTCTATTTTTTTAGGGTGACACTATATACACTCCCCTATAAACCCACAAACTCGGAGAGATATTTACCCCCAAACTCAAAACATGCTATGTCCTCATAGCAAAGAGAACAAAAACATGCCTCGGGTTCAAAGGATGGTATGACACAACAAAGCAAATAAATAAAGCAAATAAAACATACCTCCTTGGGTTGCCTCCCAATTAGCGCATTTGGTTAAGGTCGTTAGGCCGACCGTTGCTCCCAACTAAATGGGATTTGAGGTGGCCACATTCATTTTGGCCTTGGCTTTCCTTCCCTTGGCCCACCTCGCACATTCGCGGGCACAAACGCCCATAACTTTCCACAAAAATTCACCCTTTGTTATAAGCTCGAGTGGAGCCCAAGGGATTTTCTTAACCTTTTTCTTGCCCTTTTTTCTTTTTCTTCATTTTATTTTTCTTGGGGGCCTCTCCCCCAAACTCATTTTCAACCTTAGTCTTATCACAATCATTCCCCTCATCTTCCTCCACAAAATCACAAGTATCCTGAACACACATCTTAGCAAAGAAAGTATTAGAAATATCAAGAAAATAACATTCTTTCACATTAGCACATGAGTCTTCATTATTAGATTTTAGAGGGAAGAAATATTTTAATGGGGACACCGACCTCTTTTGGGATCGGTCTAGGGGGTGATACGGGCCATCACAATAACCAAGATTGTCGGCCTTGTTTATCACGGCACACAAGTGGGAACCCGCACTATCCCTAGATTTCTCACCGTCATTCACAAACACTTCACAATCATCCCTCTTACTATCATGCCCTAATTGCTCATTCACTTCTACCCTATCAATGAAATGACAAGAACTGTCATCATCCATAGGGTGTTTCATGGCCTCAAACACAGATATGTCAATTTTTTCACCAGCCACAGTCATAGAAAATTTGCCATTCCTCACATTAATAATGGTGTTGGTCGTTGCCATGAAAGGTCTCCCAAGTAATATCGGTGAATCACAGCGACTTCCTTCACTTCTTGGAATTTCAAGCACCACAAAATCAACCAAGATGATCAAAGAATCAACTTGAACTAAAACGTCCTCCACAATACCCAACGGTCTTTTAATGGACCTGTCAGCGAGTTGTAAGGTCATTGTGGTGGGTTTTAATTCAGGAAGACCCATCTCAAGATACAAATAATAAGGAAGCAAATTAATGCTAACCCCAAGGTCCAATATAGCTTTCACCCTTTTGGACTCCCCCATAGTAATAGAAATCAGAAAGCTTTCGGGGTGTTTCAATTTGGGTGGAAGGCTATGTTGTACCACAGCACTAGCATTCGCACTCATCAAAACCTTCTCATCCGTCCCATACTTAAATTTCCTGGAGTTTATTTCTTTGAAAAATTGGAATAAGCAGGAATGTTTTTTATCACATTGAGTAAAGGGATATTGATGTTCACCTTAGAAAACATGTTCATCAAATCCGACATTTGCTTATCCAATTTATGTTTTAAAAGCCTTCCGGAAAATGGTACGGGAGGTACAAATGGCCTGGGGGTTGGAGAATCAACTTTAGAGCTTTCCCCCCAACTCATTTGTACTCTTATCACAACCATCATCATTATTATCAACATTATGATTACTTACTACAACAGGAGGAGGAGGAGAAGATAAAGACAGATTCACCTCATTACCTACCTGTTTGCCATTTTGGAGGGTGATAATGGCATTTGCTTGATGTGGTTGGCTCGGAAAGGTTCCGGGCTTATGACCTTGTAGGGCGGTTGCCAATTGCCCAATTTGAGTCTCCAACTTCTGAAGGGCAGCTTCATGGTTCTTAGAAGCTTGTTGACTTTTCGCCCTCAATTGATTATTTTCAGCCTGCATTTTCTCCATGGCCATTTCCCACGGTTCCCTTTTTTGCTCATACTGTCCCGGTGGAGGTTGAGGATGGAGAGGCTTATTTTGTTCTTGATTACCTCCCCATGAAAAATTTGGGTGTTGCCTCCACCCCGGGTTGTATGTATTCGAATAAGGATTATTGTTTTGAGGGAGCCGCTGGCTAAATCCTTGCATTGCATGTGCCTGTTCAGAATTAAACAGCAAACCACTTTGACACATGTTAGTAGCATGAGTGTTAGAACCACAGTTAGCACAAAAATTATTTACAACAATGGCACTTGAAGAAGCACCACCACTATTCAATTTATCCAATTTTTATTCAACATTTCTACTTGCATAGCCAAATCATTATTAGCATTCAACTCATGTACTCCCCTAGCTCTACCCCTAGAACCTTTCTGTTGAGAATTGGCCCCTAACATTTCAAATAAATCTTGGGTTTGAGCAGCGGTTTTAGAACCTAGAAAACCACCCGCTGCATTGTCAACCATAACTTGGTCAACTTGGCTCAACCCATCATAAAAAGTTTGATGCAAAAGGGGGAGGGGGAAATTGTGATGGGGACACTATACTAGCAATATTTTAAATCTATCCCACGCCTCATGAAAAGGCTCACCCTGATCTTGTGAAAAACCAATGATTTTCTGTCTGAATGAAGCAAGGGTGACATGTGGGAAATACTTACTCAAAAATTTGTAATGCAAATCATCCCAAGATCTGATACTACTAGGAGGTAGTAACATAAGCCAAGTCTTGGCTGCCCCTTGTACAGAAAAGGGGAAACATTTAAGTCTCAACTGTTCATCAGTCACCCCTTCCTTAATAGGAAAACCTACAACAGTCATCATATATTCTCTCAAAAAGTTCAAAGAGTCCTCAGCAGGAAGACCCTGGAATTTAGGTAACATATTAAAATACTGCCCTTTAACTTCATATGCTTTCGCTGCATCAGTCAACACAATACAAGACACCGATGTGTCCACTCTGGGCCTAGCATACTCATTCATTATGGGATCTGCCATAGCCCCTACTGATTCTTCTCCCTCGGTGGAAAAAGTTTCTAATTCACTTAACACTTCCTATGTCTCGGTGATAGAAGTTTCAGAATCAGTTGACTCTTGAATAGAGGGAATGCACCTAGCGAGTCTATCAATATTATCGTTCACAGGAACCAACTCGGGATTCAAGGAACGTCTACCAAACATACACCGATTAAATTAACTTGTAATTCACAACAAGTCCCCGGCAACAGCGCCAAAAACTTGATAGATAAAATTCCACTGTGTAATAAAAACCTTACAAGTGTACAAGTTACCGTTGTAGCAATATGCACAAGCAAGGGTCGAATCACAGAGACTTGTGTGAAAATGAGTGAATTTAATTAGTGCAAAAAGTAACCAAGGGGTTTTTTGATTTTGATTGATTAAACTAAATTGAAATTGCAAAGAAATTAAACTAAAGGAAAGAAAGCAAATATTGAAATCAAGAATGACAAAGATTCACGGATTGGATTTCACAACTATCTCCTTCCTATGCTAATTTATAAAAACATTTACTAATCTTGTTCAAGAAATCATTCAATTTTGAAAAGAGTTGGGATGGTTAGATGGCCGGGTTGCAACCCTATTATTACTTCGATGTGATGTTTTCCGCAAGGTCTACAAAACATAAAATAATACATTAAAACCCAAGGAACAATTGATTTTAGATCCGATTGATTTCCGCAAGGTCTTCAATTAGATCTATTCAATGGAATATAGGCCAATATAAAAATTATTCACGCAAGTGCAATAACTTTTACCCTAATAATTTTAAAGACCAACAATACCAAAAAATATTGTTGAAATCTAAAAAACAATTTAAGCGAAATTCCATTGAACAAGAACAAGAAAAGTATGGAAGAATTAAGATACTAATAGCATAGAAATTTGATAATTGTTACATCCAATCCGTGAATAAAAAAAAACTTAGCTACTCAAAAAAAAAAAAAAATTACAAAATTAAAATAAAGAAAAAGAAACCTGGAATCGAATCGTAATAAAAATATGGAACAATGGAATGTTGTTCTTTTTTTCCTGGTAACAGTGAATTGCCTTCGCTCCCTTCAAAAACCAATTGATGCACTTTATATATCTACCTAGGTTTAGGTTGCTGAAGCTGTGAAACTGCCGTGTAATCAGCCCAATCCAGGTCCAATTCGTCACTTGGGCGGTCGCCCATTCTTGGCCAGCGGGCGCTCACTTGAACAGTCACTCACGGCCTTTCCAAATTGATTCTTCAGGGGTCGCTCAAAACAGCATCAGCGACCGCCCAAAACTGCCTTGCCTTGGCCCAACTTTGCTCGGCCAGCCACCTTGACATGGCCCTCATTCCTCGGCCAGCTGCTTGCTTCTCTCGGCCAGGTTTTCCCATTTGGCCGGCCAGCTGCAGTGATTTTGGCCACATCCTTGGATTCGGTTCGTAACGTAAATGCACAGTCGCACTTTGGTCACTATAAAAATTTCTTTTGCACCTTGGACCTTGAAATTTTATCTTTTCACTTTGGCCCCTGAACTTTATAATCTCAAATTCCTCCCCAATTTTCCATAATTCCATTTTGGTCCCTGAATTTCCAAAATTTACATTTTGGCCTTGAACTTCATAATTTCAGTTTAGTCTCATATTTTCCAGAATTGCAATTGGGTCCTAAAACTTCCAAAGTAGGCTCAAATCCTCTATTTTCAGCATTGTTGCACATCGACCCTTGCACTTTCAAAATACTATAAAATACATTAAATTCCCAAGATTTTGAACAAAAAATAAGCTTGGAAACATATCCTTTGGATGGGTAAAACCACATCCATCAATGAGGTGCCATTGTTTTCCTATATATAGGCATACCATCAGCCTAGAAAACACACAAAATATTCTTTATACTCTCTACATAATCTGAGCACTAAGGAAGGCATTAATCATCTAGAAGATCTACATCTCCCTCCTTCAATTTTCTTCTTCTTCTCTACCTTCTTTACAAGAACAACATAAAGATACAAGATGGATTCAACATGTATACACTTCTGCCTTCATCTTTTCTTCTCTTCTTAATCTAGGCTTGAGTGCTTTGAAATTAACGGAATAGAAATGTTCCAACAATTGGTATCTGAGCCTCTCAAGTTTTGGATTAAGTTTGAATTCATTAGCATATGTTTGCTTTACTTTGATTCTTAATCCTGTTGATATCATTATTTTATGGTGTTATTTGAATGCTCTAATTCGTTGCTAGGGTATTAGCATTCATTACTTAATTGAAATTCTGGAATGGATTGACATTTTACTAGACTGTGAATATTGCAAGATTATCCCATTGACACAACAGAGCGTTTTATGTCGCATAACCATGTTGGATCTACTTGTGTATTCATGTCTTGGTTAAGCGTTAATTTTTGCTTGCCATTCATCTCTTGTGAAGAAATTTTTTTCTGGTAATAGCGTGTGCACGGCCGTGCACTTTCCTTGACCCGGCTGTGCACTCATAAACAAGTACGATCGAAAAGGCACAAACAACCAGTGCACTTCTCTTGGTGCGGCTGTGCACCTTGGTTCGGCCGTGCACTTCATTTGATTCGGCTGTGCAACACTTGAATTGAAAATTTGGATTTTTTGGAACAGTGTTTGCACGGCCGTGCGTTATAAACTTGCACGGCCGTGCATCTGCAGATTCAACTTTTTTCTTCATTTTTTTGAGTAAAACATGCATTGTCAATCCTAAACTTGTGATTAATTATATGCTTAACAATTTCCTACATTTCTAAACAATATTGTCGCCAAAGTAATTTACGTTGTTTAGATCCAAAGTTGTAAAGTGTTGAATGTATACTTTAATATGTGAATAAATTGAATTTTCCAAAGAAGATCGTTTATTTGACTAAATTTATACATTCATTTGGTAACAAGTAAAGAAAACATTAGGTTGTCTTTTAAGTACTTAAATCGGCCCAAAGGAAGGTTAGGTATTTAATTAAGACATTGTTTAATTTTCTTGGTTACCTTAAGATAATCATTTATGAGTCAATTCATAGTCCAAAGATTAGTTTTGATGTCATGTTAATTATCTTTTTGATGGAATTCATTGATATAGTTAATCACTTTATTCATTATGTAGTTTATAATGCATGTTTTGTATTCATTCTTCGTTCTTACCCAACAGATTTAGTAAATGCTTCGTCTTTGACTGCTGCAATGAACAATGTTCCGATGCTTAATGGGACTAATTTTAAAACTTGGAAAAACAAAATAACTATGATCTTAGGCTGTATGGACATTGATCTCGCATTAAGGAAACCGAGTTCTGCTCCTCTCACTGATAAAAGCACTCAGGAAGATCGCTTGAGTGTTGAGAAGTGGAACCGTTCCAACCGCGTGAGTCTAATGATCATGAAGAATGCCGTCCCGAAAACATTCTTGAACAGTGTTTCTGAGGACGTTAATGCTAAGGGTTTTCTAGATACCCTTGAAGAACGCTTTTCTAAAAGCAAGAAATCGAAAAAAAGTGTTTCCTTAAGAAAACTTGTTTCCATAAGGTACAAGGGTAACAAAAACTTAAGGGAGTACATACTTGAGATGTTTCATCTATCGACAAAACTAAGGGCACTTAAGTTAGAGATTTCGGAAGATTTACTCGTGCACTTAGTTTTGATCTCTCTTCCTCCTCAATTTGGTCACTTTGAAGTGACCTATAATTGTCAAAAGGACAAGTGGAATATAAATAAACTTATTTCATATGTGACACAAGAAGAGGATAGGATGAAACAAATCAAACCAGAAAGTGCTCACTTAGCATCTACTTCTTCTCGTGGGACTAAGAGAAGAGGTAAAAAAATTGCAGTTGCGGTTGCAAATAAGAAGCATAAGGGATCATCAAATGATCATAAAGTTAAGAAGTGCTTCTTTTGCAAGGACCTTACTCACATGAAGAACGACTGCCCTAAGTATCGCGAATGGCGAATTAAGAAAGGTATGTCATTTGGTCTTGTTTGTACTGAGTCAAATTTGGTTTTAATTCCTTCATATACATGGTGGTTGGATTCTGGTGCAACAACTCACATTAGTTCATGTATGCAGGGTTGCCTGAACTACCGAATCCCCAGTGAAGATGAGAGATACATCTATATGGGTGTTGGAAATCTGGTTAAAGTTATAGGCATAGGGACTTTTAGATTAATGTTAAGTACTGGATATTATTTTGTATTAAATAACACATTCATTGTACCGTCTTTTAGACGAAATTTAATATCTATCACAGTTTTGGACAAGAAAGGTTACTCTTGTTCTTTTGGTAATAATAAATGTGATCTTTATTTTAATTCTAAGCTTGTCGGTACTAGTACTTTGTCATAAATCGATAATCTTTATTTACTTGACACAGTCAAACAATAAATGAGTTCCATAATCATGAAACCAAAACTAGAGGCACAAAACGAAAGTTTTCAAGTGAAAATTCTTATACCTTATGGCATAGGCGTTTGGGTCATATCTCCAAAAGGAGAATTGACAAGCTTGTGTTGGAGGGAATCTAAACAAACTTGATACTTCAGATAGAAACTTTTGTATTTAAGGCCTAAAAGTAAAATTTACAAACTCCAAAAGAAAATTTGAATCATTGAGAGCATCAAATGTCTTAGAACTAATTCATACGGATATTTGTGGACCATTCACTACCCCTTCATGGAATGGTCAACAATATTTCATCACGTTCATTGACGATTTCTCTCGTTATGGATACATTTATTTACTTCATGAAAAGTCTCAATCATTGGAAGTTTTCAAGTCTTTCAAAGCTGAAGTTGAAAATCAACTTGGAAAGACTATTAAGAATGTTAGATCCGATCGTGGTGGTGAATACTACGGTCGGAATGACGGTTCAGGTGAACAACGTCCAGGTCCTTTTGCTCGCTATTTAGAAGAGTGTGGGATAGTCCCTCACTACACCATGCCGGGCAAACCTAGCATGAATGGTGTAGCTGAGAGACGTAATAGAACCCTTAAGGATATGGTAAGAAGTATGGTCTCTTGTACTTCTTTACCTCACTCATTATGGGGCGATGCATTAAAAACCGCAGCTTATATTCTCAATAGAGCACCTTCAAAAGCTACCGATAAAACTCCTTATGAATTATGGACGAATAAGAAACCGTCCCTAAATCATTTTCATGTATGGGGTTGTCCAGCAGAAGCTAGGCCTTATAAGCCTAATGAGGGCAAACTGGACCCTAAAACCGTTAGTAGCTATTTTGTAGGGTATGCTGAGAGATCTAGGGGATATAAATTTTATGACCCGAAAACTAGAACTTTTTTCGAAACGGGAAATGCTAGGTTCCTTGAGGATGTTGAATTTAGTGGGGAAATTGGGAATAATAGTTTTGAATTTGAAGAGGAGGAGGAATCCGTCTATATGCCTCTCCCTATAGTTCCTATTGAAAATCAAGTACTTATACCTGAAATTCAACAAGAACATATAATTCAAAACAATGTAGATCCTCCTATAAATATTGAACAACATGAAAATGTTGATGAGGAAATTCAACAACCTCAAAATCAAGATGATGTTGGTGTAGTGCCCTAGGCGTTTAGTTATGTTTGACTTATAACCTAAACCTCTATGTAATCGTCTTTATCATTTATTATAGAGAAATTATTATTTGGTTCATTATATGTTTACATGTTTATTATATTGAACTGCGTCCCTAGTTATTGTAAATAACTAGTATAAGTTGGTAATGGATAATCATGAAGATGATTATATACATGTGATGCACATTACACTTATGGATACTTGTTAGAGAACAAGTATTGGACATGACCTACTGATGAGATTTATGAAATGGTCAATAGTCATATGTGTCATGATTAAATCTCATGATAGTCGTGTCATTGAATCCTTTGAACCTGAGATTATCATCGTCTTCCACATGATGAACGTTGTGTTTGATATAGTCTAACACTATCTTTAATCGGATAGCAATAAGGGCTATATTGGCACGATTGGATTCATGTAGGGAAGAATGATAAGTCAAGATGGATTTGTCCCTCTCGTTGAGAGAGATGTTTGCTTGGGCCCCTCGATGAATGATGTTGATGAAATGTGTGGCCACACTCAAGTGATTTGATAGAGATCAAATGCATTTGGATTATCAACATATTTGGAATCGAGAAAGCATTGAACATGTGAGTTGACATGGACCATGACTCATATTAAATTGGACATCGTGGACAAAGGGATTGTGACATTTGATCTATGGAGGAATCAAGCTTTGATGTTATATTAATTGGGTGGACATAATGGTTTGCTAGAAACCACTGATGTCTTGTGAGGTTGATGTTTCGACTCACTACTAACATAATATAATTCCTATTGGGTCACACACAAAGAACGAATTGATCATTGGCTAAAAAATTGGAAATTTTGGGGAATGGCACGACTCGTGCCCCTGAGGACGAGTCGTGACATAATGCTGAACGACTACGTTTTGTGGTCCAAGGGAGAACTCATTGACTTGTTGACTTTGTGGGCTTGGGCACGACTCGTGCCCGTGGGCACGACTCGTTCCCAAAAGCAGCAAGAGTGCAAAAATTGTCACGAGTCATGTCACGACTTGAATTTGGCTTGGGACACTCGTGATGGCCTGGAACGACTCGTGGCACGAGTCGTGCCCAGGAGCACGAGTCGTGCCCTGAGCGAATTTTGGTCACCACGCGGATTCCTTTGGCGATTTGGTTTTGGTTTGACAAGGACTCCTATCCTAATATGATTAGGGATTTATATGTTATATAAATATAAACCTTGTGCAGCCAAGAACCTCTCTCTCACATCATTGCTCTAGGTTTATGAAACTCTAGGCTTTGATTATTGATTAAGAATCAAAAGCACCCAAATAATTCCATTGTTTTGGCTTTGATTATTGAATATTGATTCAATAATCAAGAGGATCATCTAGCAATCCTACAAGAAGCGTTCTTGGTTCGTTCGCGTGTGGATCACCATTAGAGGGAGGTTGCTTTATCTCCTAAGGCTTGAAGATCTCAATTTGTTGATTCATCACCAAGGTTGAACAAGGAAGATAGAAGATTCGACATCAAAATTCTAAGGCTTGAATTTTGAGATCTCTTTTGACAAACTTAATCGCATTCAAGGTATGTAATTCTATTTCATCTTTCTAATCTCTTCATGCTAGACAGATTCAAGGGCTAGGGTTTTGTTGTTGTAAAATTATTTTCCGCTGCGTTTGTAACCCCAAAACCCAACAGTGGTATCAGAGCTTTGTCTTGCCATGATTAGGATTGAAATTGGCATGCTAGATTTTATTTGATTAATTGCTATTCATGCTATATGAAATATTTCTAGATTTTATGTGTTTTTTTTTAGAAAAACAAGTATAGAGATATGCCATGGTCATGATTTATGATTGATTAATATGATTAATTTATCACATAGGTTATTGATATGTTTAATATGATTAAAGTAGATTGATAAATTTTCAAAATTGAATCAAAGTGTTTGTTTGATATTTTGTGAAGCCCAATGTTCATGATTATGTACACATAAGATTTATGTTACAACCATGCGATGTTTGTTACCATGTTGTGAATGTGGTGCCCAAGATTGCGACGCTTTTTTTGTGTTTTGAACCGCTTTCTCGTGTGAGGGGTCACCGCCTCACATCGGTTTGAAGACATCCGGTTCAAATTGAAAAACGGAGTCGCCACGCCATTTTGATTTCCACAAAACTTTGAAAAAAAGGATTAGGGTCCGGAGGTTAAGTTACTCCTTGGGAAGAACGTTTGGCGTTCACCCAAGGAGCCTTGCCGAAGCAAGTCTTCCAAGATCCAACTTTCGTGCTTGCTTTTGTGCTTTCGTGTGTGTGTGCAGTTTGGAAAGGGAGGGAATGTGCCAAGTGATCTTCCAGACGTATAAACCATGAGTTGGTTATCGCTCGGGATTCCTTAGATTTTGATATGTTCGGGACTTTGATCCCGTCCTCATCTTGGACTTACGATCATCATTATGAGACCTTGGGTCACATGTGATCGGAATAGGGACGCCTCTTTTTATAGTCCAAGAATGAGACTCTTTAGAAAGGAAGGACCTTTGCCCATCAATCCTACATCTTGAGACGATTCGAGCTTGATAGGGACATTTATGCTCGTCTCAAGTGATGATCGGAGATGTAGGGGCTCAAGTTCATCCTTTTCTAAAGGGATATCCGACTATGGCATCTTTATATGGAGGAAACGATGTAAAGATATGACCTTTACACCGCCACGCCCCAAGAGATGCTTCAAGTACCAAAGGAACTAAGGGGAGGGGTATAAAGATTGGATCTTTATACTCATCCTATGCCTTTTTGTGCCTTATGAAGGTCACTAGGCAATCCTTGGAGAGTGATCCAACCATGAGGGACATGGGGAATGCATTTTTAAAGTAAAGATGACATTTTTATGCAAGCATGTGTAAGGAACACTATGAAAGCTAAGACTAGGAATGTAAAGGGAGGACCTTTATGGCTTTCCTATGTCCTTTAAGAATCATTTAGGTGGACAATCCTTGGAAGCAAGGTCTATGGGGAAGGGATGACATTTATGTAAGTAAAGATGACATTTTTAATGTAAAAATGACATTTTTAATGTAAAGATGACATTTTTATATGATAAAGATGACATTTTCACATCATCATGTGAGAGATCCACCCTAGAACAAGCCATTTGTGGTCTTATTATTCATCCTTGGGATGGATTCTCCATGAATCCTATGTGATAGGGGAATGGGGGGTATTATAATCTACATAGTAAAAACTTGATCTTTATAGCAATAAATCACATATAAAGCAAGTAAATAACAATATAAATGGCAAGGAGCAATATAACAAGAATAACAAGTATATTTCAAAGAGGAAAGGAGGAGAGGTTACCAATGGTGGTGTTCCTCTATCTCCCTTGAAGCTTTCCTAAGGAAGGAGTAACTTTGGAGGGATTTTGGAGAGCAGGGAGGTGATTTTGAGAGGTCTCAACTTTCTGGAAACTCGTGGTTCTATTTTGGTAAAGTAACAGTGCAAAAATTGTCTATCAAAATGAATAGAGAAGGCCTCTATTTATAGGCAGATTTGTGCTTCCTAATGAAGCCGTGCGGCTGTAACCCTTGGCAAAAGAAGCCGTGCGGTCTTATCCATTAGTGACTCAGCCTGTTTCTAGAATCATGCAAGGTGGTATTCTAGAAGCTCTTTCCAGCGAGGGACTACGTGGAATTTTAATTCCTAACAAGTCCTTCACCCCTCGAAAGGTTTGGAAAAGTTCCCAAATTGCCCCTGAACTTTAGGAAAGTCCAGGAAATTGTCGGGAAACTTAACCGGAAGGCATGAGCCAGATTTGGGTACTTACAGAAGCCCCTCGGCAACGTCACTTGCAGGGCAAGTGGGGTTGTCGATAAACAAGGATCCAATCTGGCGAACTGCCGAGGCGGATTGGGTGACCAAGGTGGTCGAGTGGCTGAACCTTTGGAAGGATACCTACGTATCCCGGAGGAATCAAGCCATGATCGTAGTTCGGAAAATATCCGCTGGGGAAAGGGGTGTCATATGTGACGAATTGGCTGAACCTAAAGTAGGTTACCTACGTATCCCGGAGGAATCAAGCCAGGTCGTAGTTCGGGAATCCACTGGGGAATGGCGAAGAGAAACTGGTATCTTGCTAGGAAGATGGAAGGAAAGTGACCTAGGAGGTCAAATGGCTGATCCTACAGGAGATTTGCCAGATGAAGGGATAGCTGGACCTTTATGAGGGGCTACTTCACCACTGAGGAGTGATGAAGGAACAGGGTGACCAATGTGGTCGGATGGCTGGACCTTTATAAAAGGCTAATGCACCAATGAGGAGTGATGAATGAAGAGGGTGACCAATGTGGTCGGATGGCTGAACCTTTATGAAAGGCTACCTACGTATCCCGGAGGAATCAAGCCTTGGTCGTAGTTCGAGTCTCACTAGATAGTTAGGAACAATGTCTAGGATCCTTAAGGTTTTGACGATTCATGGAGGAGTCACCTGATTAACAATTAATGGAGGTTGTCACCTGATTTGACAATTAATGGAGGTTGTCACCTGATTGACAATTAATGGAGGCTGTCACCTGATTGACAATTAATGGAGGTTGTCACCTGATGAAACTAAAGCTTACGTCGCTATCGAGGAGATAGAGGTAGCTAAAGTTTGGAAAACTGAAGCGTACTTCACTATCTAGGAGATAGAGGTAGCTAAAGTTTGGAAAACTGAAGCGTACTTCACTATCTAGGAGACAGAGGTAGCTAAAGCTTGAGAAACTGAAGCGTACTTCACTATCTAGAAGATAGAGGTAGCTAAAGCTTGTGAAACTGAAGCTTGCTTCACTATCTATGGGATAGAGGTAGCTAAAGTTTGGAGAAACTGAAGCGTACTTCACTATCTATGGGATAGAGGTAGCTGGAGTTGGAAAACTTAAGCGTACTTCATTATCTATGGGATAGAGGTAGCTAAAGCTTGGGAAACTGAAGCGTACTTCACTATTTAGGAGATAGAGGTAGCTAGAGTTGGGAAACTTAAGCGTACTTCACTATCTATGGGATAGAGGTAGCTAAAGCTTGGGAAACTGAAGCGTACTTCACTATCGAGGAGATAGAGGTAGCTAAAGTTTGAGTTTTGACAATTCGGAGCATGTCGCCTAGCGTTATTCCGTTATAACGGAAGTAACGGAGGCGTCTCGAGAGGAAAATTAATTCTCTTTAGAGATAACGGGTATCCTTAGGAAACAACATTACTCTGGTGAGGAGATAACGGGAATTGCATGCCTAAATGGAAAGTCCAGGGGCAAAAGTGTAAATTCAGCTCAGAGCGGATGAAGCCGGCCAGCGAGAGATGAGGCAAAAGAAGCCGTCCGGCTTGAAATCTAATTTAACCGGATTATTTAAACAGAATTAAAATGGGCAAAGGCGCCATTGTTGCCTTGTTTCTGCCGAGGAGAAGAGAGAGAGAGTAGAGAGAGAATTTTCAAAAAATCTTCAATTCCCTTGCTTCTACTGCTCGAGATGGATCCGGAGGGGAATATTGTACCTAGGCAAGCATGTAGAAACTTGTCGGAGGCCGCTAGGAGGAGGAGGAGGAGGGAGTTCGTTCGAACCGAGCGAAAGTACGACTTCAACACACCTTCTTCCGAGCTCTATCCTGGGAGGAGGAGCACAAATTGACGAAACCTCAACCTATTGGGGTAAGTATTCTTGATTTGCTTGATTTTTGGTCAATTTTGATTGAATTTTGATTGATTTAGGGCTTGACCCGATTTTTAGGAATTTTTTGAATTTTTCTATGATTTTTGTTGATGATTTTGGGAATTCGATGATTGACCTATGAGGTTAAAGACATGCATGCGCAATTTATTTGAAAAATATGAGAATGACCCATTTTTTGAAAATAAAGTAATAAAAATAATGTCTAAAATGTGACGGAGTCCTTGCATGTGCTAGAACTAGGTCAATTTCTGATCATGGATGGGAAAACAAGATTTTGGACGATGAAAAGGATTCATGCATGCCATTTTGAGAAATTAATGCTTATATGCAAAGAATTTTTGTGAAAATTGGAAATTTGTGCTTGAGAGAGCAACGTGCTCGGGATGACGTGCTTCAAATGATGAAAGACACGTTTTCTAGGCAAAGGATGCTAGAAATTTCTTATGAATGCTTTTCTTTGAAAAATATGTGCACTTTTGAATATATGCATGCTTTTGAGATGAAATGAAGGACTGACACATTTTTTGTTGTGTTTTTCTACAGGAGAACAAGTCGAGGGGACCCTCTGAGGTGGCTGTGAAGTTGTGGGATAGGATGCCCGACTTCGAGAAGGATGGGGTGAATCCCAAGCAGCTGGTGATGGCTACCGGGCTCGACTTTTTTATTGACGCTATTGGTAGAGGCATTCATGTGACCTTTAAGAGTAAGGGGTTGGTCCAGGCCCTCTCGGAGTTCTGGTGGGACACCACCCACAGCTTTCATCTTAGCTGGGGAGAGATTACGGTGACTCCGGCCGATTTCACTGCTATCACCGGCTTGCAGTTCACTGGGAGGCCTGTGACCTGGAGAGATCACATCACTGCAGCCGAGTTTAGAGATTTGGTGGGATTTGACCTCCATACTAAGGGGCTTGGGATGGAGACGAGGTTTGTTGAGATAGCGGTTCTGGATTGCATGCAGGGGTTTGCCGCCAATGAGGTGACTGCCCACCAGCTCGCGAGAGCTTTTCTATGGTTGATGTTGTCAGTCACCATTTTTGCAAACTCTGGGACATTGGCAATGCTTTTCCTGCTTGACTCTTTGGAGAACTTGGATGAGGTTAGGGCGGTCTCTTGGGGTGAGGCCGGATTGGCTGAGCTCTATTTCTCTTTGAACTTGTACAGCCGAAACAAGGCTGCTTCTATGGACTATTTTTCATTTGCTTTGGAGGTATTCTCACTTTCTTTTCTCTCTTTTACTTTTCTGTCTTGAGATTTTTATGAGGGAAATGACCCTTTTTGTCTTGAACATGCAGGTCTGGTTCTGTGAGGTGATCGGGTTCTTTCCTTGGAACCAACAGAGTGATCCGGAGATCTTCCCGGCCATGATTCGCTGGAGGGGAGAGGCTAGAGATAAGTTCACCGGGAAGACCCGAATCACTTTTGATTACAAGATGGTGAGACCCGTCATCAACAGGGACAGTCACGAGGGGGTGTATTTTTATCCTTGGGGGAGGTACCTGGAGGCTTTGATAGGGGATGCCTTGGTGGCAACCAGGCAGAGGAGATAGCTGACAGGGCTGACAAGTGACATTATTTATCTGGGGGATCGCTCCTCCAGGAAGCATGGCCATGTCCCTCCTTTGGGTGCTATCACTCCTCATGACCCTCCACCGCTCATGCTGCAGCCCAGAAACTGGTCAGCGAATGAGATAGAGAGGTATTAGGCTGGTGTTGCGGCCGAGGAGTATTTTGACTTTGCTATCCCGTACGCCACCTTTGTGGAGGCGCGATTGAGGACGCCGCAGAAGCTGGTGAAGATAGCTGTCACTCAGGGGTACGGGGAAGCAGAGCCGACTGATCCGCCTATGCCTCCTGCTCATCTCTCCTACGTGGTAAACGGGGTACCGAGGAGATTCATGGTGCCCATTCCTAACACGAGGGAGCCCCAGTATACTCTGCCTGCTGATAGCACTGTAAGTATCTCTAGGTTCCTTCTCGTTTCGGATTTCTTTGCTTTCTGCGTTTTTTGAACTTTTTTGAGATTTTCTAATTTTTTCTTCTCTTTTCTCGCAGGTTCCTGCTCGTACCTATGATGGCTTGGTACGGAAGAATAGGGGCTGGAAGGAGGTGGCTCGGTCCCTTCTGAGGAAGCTGGCCTGCGCTTCCAGGGCTGGGGCAAATGTGCAGGAGCCCGTGCGCAAGAGAAGGCACGTTGGGAGTACAACCTCTACCTCGTCAGCCTCAGGATATCAGACCTCATCCACCAGCGCCATGCCTCGGGGACAGGGGCCTAATACGGACATCTTAGAGCAGCTGGCAGAGTATGAGTACGTGACCGTCAATCTGTCTGACGTGAGTGATGATGAAGATTTGATGAGGGATCCTTAGTTCTATGATCTAAGCAGTGACGACGATGAGTCGGAAGCTTAGGATTCCTTTAGTTAAACTAGGAGAGAGAGAGAGACAAACAATGAACAATTTATGAACAATTTGTTATTTTTTGTTTTATTTGGGCGCCAAGGAGGCGAAGACAATGTACTAATCCTTTATTTGCTTTTCTTATTTATGCTTTATGTTTTTGCATATTTCTTGAGCCTCAGGGCAGCTTTTTTGCTCGGAAATGGGGCGGAAATTTGTTCGAAATGGTTTGAAATGATGTGTGATTGTATGAATGGTGTTTGGACATGTTTTCATGCAGGTTTTGTTGAGAAAGTGGGGTGAGAACTCCACTTGGGCAGCAGCTTTTGCTGCTGCAGATTTTTTTCTGCAGAAGCGAATGAGGCCGTCCGGCCAGGTCCTGGGCAAAAGAAGCCGTACGGCTGTAACCCTTGCCTGAACTGGTTTTTTTCCAAATAAAATCAAGGAATGACCTTTTCATTTCATTTTCACCCTAGACTTGTCCCAACTGATCCCAGAGCATATTTTTGACCAAAAATCATCAACATTGATCACTTGCCATGGAGAAACCAATCAGATTACAAAAGGGGAAAAGAGACCGTTTTCTGTCCGATCTTCAATATTGGATGAGGCACAACTTTCAATCTAACAAGGGGCTGTTCGATACCACCTTCAAGATCAAGTCTTTATGGCATTTGAAGGATCTCCCGCCCGATTGGGACCTTTTGAGAGCAGCAACGAGGTTTTGGGACGTCCGGAAACACGTTTATTGCTTTTCTTACAATGAGCTCATCCCAACCTTCGAAGACTTCCGGGCATTGATTGGGGGTCCATAAATTGAAGCCGTTTCGATTCCTCTGACCGGAGACGTGCCGGTGACGGCAAAGTTGGCATCTTTTCTGCGAATCTCTCTGGAAGAGGCCGAGGGGATGATGGTAGCCCCTGACAGGATCGATATTTCTGATATCCCGGGCAAGTTTTGGTTTCCGAATATGGCTACGACCACTGTGGCTATGGATGCCTTTATCCTCTGCGTGTTCTCATTTCTGTTCACTGTCGAGTCCCTAGGGGTCTGCCATGGTGGCCTTTTGGACATAGTTAGAGACTGCAGGGCTGGGAAGGATATTGTTCCACTGGTTTTGGGTGAGACTCTGCATGGCATTGACAGGATGGCTAGGGGAGACTATTTCATGAGGTCTGGGAGCCCAGCAGTGCTGACATTATGGTTACAGGAGAGACTTGGGGCTTTGCCGGGGGCTTCGCCTACTCAGTGCCCTTGGGTGATTTCTCGGAGGGGTGCACCTAGGCAACATGACCAGGGTAGCTGGGAGCTGATCATGGTTAGGTTGTCCACCTCGGACATTCACTGGTGGGTGCCTCACTGGAGGCTGCAGACTCATAGGACATTTCTGGAGTCCTATGTAGTGAGGGTTTCGGGGCTATCTCTGTCGTCCTTTTACATCCCTTGCTTAGTGTCCAGGCAGTTTGGGATCTTACAGGAGCCTCTGGATGATTGGAAGGACATCAGTACCATGGAGGTAGTGCCTTTTGACATGAGGGACCCAACCCATTTCTCATTTTTCTCGAGGGCTTGGACATACACTGCTTTTCCACCCAGGGCTATTCTCAAGAGCAGGAAGAGTACCATACTGACCACGGCCTACTTGGACTGGTATGAGAAGGAGATGGGGGCGACTCAGGTCATTTTGGGAAAGAAACGTCAGGCTTTATTGGGGGCTGACTGTGACTCGAGCAGGGCTCTGAGGGAAACTGAGGCTAAGGCTAGTTGCTATAACCAGTCGGGTGATCTCATTAGGGACATCGAAACTCGATATGAGAGGCTATCGGAGGTCGCTCCCCTTACTGAGGCTCAAAGGGAGGAGATACGGGCTCGTGCCAAGGTAGAGAAGGCACTTATTGACACGAGTTTGGTGGAGGCTCCAGTGAGGATTCCTAAGATTGGGATGAGGGAGACCGAGATCTTAGACAAGAAGAGGAAGAACACTCGACGGGGTCGAGGTAAAGGAAAGAAGAACAAGGAAGACTCAGTGAATTGACAACTGAGAGATCTATTCCTAGGATTCCCTTATTGCCATTTTGCAAACACAATAGATTATTAGGTCTCTTTGTATGTTTTAGATCTTTGTAGCAGGTTAGTAGAGTCAAGAGTAGACCGTGCTTGAACTCATCAAGAAATTTTTAACTTGTAAATAACAAGGATATTATCTTAGAATTTATAAGACACATTTCATGGAAATTTCAAATGTCTTATTTATTATTTAGATCGAACCATTTCTGGCTGCCTACATTCCCCTTTTACAAGAAAGACTAAGGGGCTCAGGTCTTCGTAGTTCATTCTGGTGAACTATCGGAATTTTTGTTTGTTGGTTTTTTTTTTTATGTGCAACCCTGTCTTTTGCCTAGACCGCCCTTTTTTGGGGTTTTCAGCCTAGCTGGGCATTACTCTTTTTGCACTAAATTTTTTTTTTTTTTTATGTGCAACCCTGTCTTTTGCCTAGACCGCCCTTTTTTTTGGGATTTTCAGCCTAGCTGGGCATTACTCTTTTTGCACTATGTATTTTTTTCTTTTCTTTTTTTTTTGTATTTTTTTCTTTTTTTTAGACATAATACCTGCGGAGCTTATCACCGTTGACTGGATGGACAAATGGATTGCCGTCCAGGTCCGCAAGCTTTCTTGCTCCTCTCGAGAGTATTTTCTGCACCACATATGAGCCAATCCAAACGAGTTCCCACTTTTCCAGAGAGTTGTCTCTGGTGGGGGGCTTCACTTTTAGTACTAGGTCACCCTCTTTGATGTCTCGGGCCTTGACCTTTTTTTCGAATGCCCTGGCTATTTGCCTCTGGTAGGCTCGGGTGTGCTCTATGACTTTTAGCCTTCTTTCATCAAGCAGGGCCAATTCATCGTGCCGGCTGCAGCCACTCTACTTCATTGACACTGTTTTTCAGGAGTACCCTTAGTGATGGGATTTCCAACTCTACTGGCAACACTGCTTCCATCCCGTAAGTTAGGGCAAAGGGAGTTTCTCCCGTGGTGTAGCCCCAGAGTGCCAGATCAGCTTTTCAGGCCAGTCACGACCACGGGTGGACATTTTTCGGATAATCCGCTCGAGCGTCTTATTGGCAGCTTCTACGGCTCCATTGGTCTGAGGTCTGTACGGGGACGATTTGTGGCGAGTGATTCTGAATTCTGACAGCAATCTATCGCAGTCCCCTTCAAAGTGCGACCCGTTATCTGAAATGACCTCATTGGGCGCCCCATATCTGCACATGATGTTTTCTTTGACAAACTGGGCCACCTTCTTGGAAGAGAGGACCTTGTAGGACTTGGCTTCTACCCACTTTGTGAAGTAGTCGACCGCCACTAGCACAAATTCATGCCCATTGCTTCCAGTCGGGGCTATCTTCCCTATCAAATCAATACCCCAAGTTGCAAACGGCCAAGGAGTTGTCATGCAGTACAGGTCATGAGGCGGAAGATGATTGAGGTTGGCAAACCGCTGGCATTTGTCGCACGCTCGGACATGCTGGACACAGTCTGTTTCCATGGAGATTCAGTAATAGCCCATTCTGAGGATTACTTGCATCAGCGCTTTGGCATTCATATGAGGACCACAGGGACCATTGTGGACTTAGGTCATTAACTCTCTTGCCATTTCTTTGGTGACACATAAGAGGAGTGATCCTTGGTACCGTTTCTTGTACAGGTCGCCCCCTAGGATGACATAGTGAGAGGACAACTGTTTCAGGGCTTGCAAGCTCTTGGCTTTGATGCCTTCCCTTGGTCTACCTTCTTCATCTCTGAAAGCTGACTCCCCATCTTTGAGGAACTAATAAATCTGACTGTACCAGGGTTCCTTGACAGGCTCGGGTCCCAAGTCTATTTCACAACAGAAAGCCGGGGCTTCCCTTCTACCACTCTGAATGGTTTTATCGCCTTTCCCTCAGGGATCTCTACCAATGAGGCTAGAGTAGCTAAGGCATCTGCGAATCTGTTCTTGTCCCTTGGCACCTAATGGAAAGTTACTTCTCTGAACTTCTCAGTCAACTCTTCCATGCAGGCATGATACCTTTGAAGGTTAGGATCCACAGTCTTCTACTTGTTGGAGACCTGGTTGATGATCAGGGCTGAGTCTCGATAGACCTCGAGCTCCTTGACATTCCTTTCTAAGGCAGCTTCTAAACCAGCAATGCAAGCTTCACATTCTGCGGCATTGTTCGTGGCAGGGAAGTTCAACTTGATGGCTATTGGAGTGTGCTCATCTTTCGGGTCGACCAGTAGCATTCCTATGCCGTTTCCTCTCTTGTTAGCAGCTCCGTCAAAGAATAGCTGTCATCGGTTCTCAGGCTCAACTACAAAGATCCTTTCATCTGGGAATTGGGGTTCGGGCCCACGGTCCTCATTACTAGGGAAGTTTGCCAGATGGTCTGACAGCGCTTGACCCTGGATTGCCTTTCTCGTCACATAGTTGATGTCATACTTAGCTAAGAAGAACGACCACTTTGCTAGACGCATTGAAAGGGAAGGCTTGTTGAAGATGTACTTGATATGGTCCATTTTTGAGACCAAGTTCACAGAGTGGGCTTGCATGTAATGCTTCAGCTTACCGACTACCCAGACCAGTCCTACACATGTCTTTTTGCACGCTAAGTAATTGAGCTCACTTCCTTGCAGCTTCCGGCTGACAAAGTAAATGACATTTTCTACCCGAGAGTCCTTCTTCTCCTGAGCCAGCATAGCCCCAACTGCCGTATCAGTGACAGTGAGATAGAGCAGAAGAGGTTTCTGTCCATGTGGGGGGCATAGCACAGGGAGATGTACCAAGTATGCCTAGATTTGGTCAAAGGCGTCTTGGCATTCCTCAGTCCATTTTGTGTCTGCATTCTTCTTCATGAGCTTGAAGATGGGCTCGCACATGGTAGTCAGCTGGTTGACAAAACGGCTGTGTACTGTAATTTATCCATAAAGCTTTTGACCTCTGTCTGGGTTCGAGGTGGCCTCATGTCCATATTGGCCTTGATCTTTCGGGGATCGACTTCAATACCTCATTCTGTAACCATATACCTAAGCACTTTTCTCCTTGTCACTCCAAAGGTGCATTTGGCAGGGTTCAGTCTCATGGAATGCTGTCTCAACCTCTCAAAGAACTTTCACAGGTCGATAAAGTGCTGTCCACCCTACCTTTGGAATGGATTATCATGTCATCGACATAGATCTCAATTTCCTTGTGGATCATGTCGTGGAAGAGTGCAGTCGCTGCCCTTTGATACGTAGCCCCGGCATTCTTAAGCCCAAAAGGAATCACAGTATAGCAGTACGTTCCCCACGGTGTGGTGAAGGCTGTCTTTTCTTGGTCCTCCTCAGCCATCTTGATCTGGTTGTAGCCAGCAAAGCCATCAACGAAGGATTTGACTTCGTAGTTAGCAGTGGCATCCACTAGAATGTCTATGTTTGGAAAGGGGTAGTCATCTTTGGGGCTGGCCTTGTTCAGATCCCGGAAATCTACACAACAGCTCACCTTCCCATTGGCCTTAGTCACAGTCACGATATTGGATAACCATGTCGGATATTCGATGACCCTGATGAATCCTACCCGCAGTAGCTTCTCAATCTCTTCTTTGACCTGTAGAGACCACTCTGGCTTGATTTTACTCAGTTTCTACTTTACTGGCTTGGCATCTGGTGCTAGAGGGATTATGTGCTCCACAATCGAACTATCTAGCCCCGGCATATCCTTATATGACCATGCAAACACATCCATGTATTCTCTGAGCAGATTGACCAGTCTGTCCAGTTCAACCCCCTGGAAGAATTTCCCAATCTGTGTCTCTTTAGGTTCCTCGACAGTACCCAAGTTAACACTTGTCAAAACCTCCTCGGCAACTTGGGCCCGGTTTTCCTCTTTGTCTGTAACCTACTTAAAGATTTCTTTAATTTATTGTTCGTTTAGTGTGTTTGCATCTTGTTCAAATGATTCATTATTAACTGTTGTCAAGTTATTAGTTAATTTATCATTTGCTAAGTTGGCAATAAGGGGATACTCAGAAAGATCTATCATTTCATTCAAAGCGAAAGGAAAGATGACATTGGCTGCATATTCATAATCTTCAGGCGTGAGGTCTTCAGATGACTCGGAGGACTGGAATTCAAAGATTCCTGACTCACATGACTCTTAACCTTAACGACTCTGGACCCTACACTACTTATTGACTCGATGTGTTTGACACGGGTTGGACTGGGGTTTTACTCTTTACTGCTGTGGCCCTGGGGAGTAGCAGTTTTGTCAGCGTTCTTCAAAAAGCTGGAAACTTCAAACTGATCGTAAACTTGTCGGAAATCATTCGTAGTTCGGTACCTTGGAAAGATGGTGAGGGGATCTAGAGAAGCCTGATGCAATTTCTCAGCGAGCTCGTCCGTGACAACCAGACTCATTGACTGGAGGGTCTGGCTCATCTTGTCAAGATACTGCTGATAGGTCATCTTCTCTCTGCCGATCTTTGATATCACAACCTTGTCTGCGCAGCCAAGAGGAGGGTTGGCCTGGATGATGCTGATGAAGTCTTCTTCGGGTGAGACTTTGATTATGCCTTGGTTAACCATGTATTCTATGGGAGTCTTGTATTCTGCCTCCAAGTCTTCTAGCTTTTCGTTGAACTTCACAATGGCAACAAACTCAGAGTTCTCTGCCTTAAGAGGATCAATGATGACGGGAGTGTCGGGCTGGACTTTATTTTGGCTGACTGGTTCCTTGGTGAGCTCCTTGGCATAACTGACATAATAGTCAAATTTGCCTGAGGGCTCCCCTAGAGTTCCCACACTCTTGTCTCCTTCTTCGTACCATTCCTTCAATTTTTGTTGCATGGACTTCTTCTTCTTCCTCTTTCTTGAGGGGGCATCCTCGTTGATCCAGTCTTGGTAAGCGTCTTCCAAGCAACCGTCACAATCGCACACATCATACCAAATGTGGGGTCTGGGTTGAGCTGGGACGACCCCTCCAAGTACTTGGTTATCACCATTGTTAATTACCACATTGGCCATTCTTGACACTGGGATGTTGAGACTGACGATTTTGATGGATTATTTGAGACCCCTGCACCGACAAACTGCTGACCCGGTATTCTCACCCGATTCTTTCTCACTGCGGAAAAGGGATAGTCAAGTTTTAGACTCGGGGTACGTGTTTAGGCTGAAGGCTCAAGCAATATGCAAATTAAGAATCTTTCAGTTTACTTAAAACAGTGTCTTTTATTAATTTCTATTTGGTTGGAAAATGGGTTTCCCTTCTTTTTCGCAACTACTCTAGATCCTGGATCAGTGGGTTTCGTCACTACGTCTATAAGCCCCTCATTTACCACCTGTATTTCGACCTCCCAGGGTGGACAGCCCCGGGCGAGGGTCCTATAGGGCACGCGGATCCCACCGATCGAGAGAGAATAACGCTCCTAATGGTTCTAGCGGGTCATAAGAACTTTTAATGCACGCGCGATGCGGATTATAGTCAAGGCAATGCCGGGAAAGCCTCGTCTTTTAGCCTTAACGGAATTTCGGCAGAGTTTCGCTTGCGCGATTGACGTTTTGACTTTTGGCATTGTCCAAGATGATAACAGGCATGGGTCGGACGGTAAAAGCCGGATGACACGGTGTCACATTGAACTTTGTTGCATACGTTTGTGCGAGTCAAAGTCAAAGTCAATGCCGGGTCAAGATCTTGCCAATTTTTCCTTGTCGGAATTTCGGCAGAGCTCCGCTTGCGCAAAAGATCTTTTGATTTTTGGCACGGACTTGGGCTTGACTCTTACATATCCCGTGCGGGTCAAAGTCAAAGTCAATGCCGGATTCAAGATTCTGCCAATTTTCCTTGGCGGAATTTCGGCAGAGTTTCGCTTGCGCGAAGGATCTTGACTTCCGTCATGGGCTAAGGTTTGACCTTTATGGGGGTATGCAATTAGGCTATATGACACGGTCTAGACCAAAAACCAACCAAAAGTCACGGTTTTTAAATGTGTGACACGGACTGTGCATTGGTCGACACTGGCTGCCATGGGGAGTTTGGGATGATTCCGTGCGCGCCAGGGAGCATCGTAATGCTGTCCGTGACTGCAGCTGAACAACCACCCCAGGTTAAAAGGACGTGCGTGTAAAGTGTACAGGATATATAAGGTGCGCGTAGTGTGCGGCCTCCTAAAAATGTTCCTTTTTGAGTTAAAACAGAAATTTTCAGAAATGTGTTTTAAAAGGAATGATTTTTCCGGACGGGGGAAATGCAACAGTTAAGCACGTAAATTTTCTGGAGCCCGGTCAGTCTTGGAACTGAATAGCCCCAAGCTGCCTAAGCTGCCAGATTAACCTCAGATTGTGTCCTGGTGGAATTGCCCAAAGAAGCCGCCCGCCCAGAATACATGGAGGATCAAGCCGTACGGCTGTATCAAGCAATTTTCCAGGTTCCAATATTTTTCATTTGCAGGTTGTTTTCCCGAACGTTTTGGCACCTTTTCAGCTCCAGAAAGCTTCTTGTTCAATATTCAGAATATGCACAATCGCAAAAACCAAGAATGCATGCAAAGCCTAAGAAAGAAAGCAAGCACGAAAATCGGATCCGCGGAGGAAGGCTAACCCACTCAAAAAGCTTTTTGTTTTTTTTTTTCAAAAGGATACCGGTACGTGGCATTGTTAGACCATATTTTATCCCAGATTCGGGTGAGGAGACGATAACGGGAAGTTTAATGGTTTCCACCTATATACCACGTATCATTTTTTTTATTAAAAATAAAAGCTTTTTGGTTAGTCCCCAGCGGAGTCGCCAAACTGTGAATGTGGTGCCCAAGATCGCGGCACTTTTTTTGTGTTTTGAACCGCTTTCTCGTGTAAGGGGTCACCGCCTCGGTTTGAAGACATCCGGTTTAAATTGAAAAATGAAGTCGCCACGCCATTTTGATTTCCTCAAAACTTTGAAAAAAAGGATTAGGGTCCGGAGGTTAAGTTACTCATTGGAAAGAACGTTTGGCGTTCACCCAAGGAGCCTTGCCGAAGCAAGTCTTCCAAGAACCAACTTTCGTGCTTGCTTTTGTGCTTTCGTGTGTGTGTGCGGTTTAGAAAGGGAGGGAATTGTAAGTGCTCCAATTTGAGTTGTTAGTATTCTCATTAGAAAATTAACGAAAGTCCTAACATTACTAACATTTCTAACAATTCCTAACGTTTCTAACCAAGTAAGGGTAGATTAGGGATTGCCAAAAAAAGATAAATCAAGAAAAGAATCTCAAAAAGCAAAAGAAATTGGAAAAATCCGAATTAGGCAAGTTGAAAAACAAAAACTGCTGGAATTTTGAATAATATTCTTCCTGTTCAAAGCCTGGAGGTGCATTTAATGAACAGTGCACGTTTACAACCCAATCCGCGCGGACATGTTTGTCAATTTCAGAGGGCTATAAATTGAACCCTCCTCTCTCAGTTTACACAACACATTTTGGCTCATAGAAGCTGTATTCTGGCGAAAAATAGGGAGAAAACAGTGGGAATTCACTAGAATTGCCACCATTTTCTCTTCAATCTTTCCCAAACCCCACTCACTCAAAATACTTTCAAAACACTCTCATACATACTCTCATACATACACTATTCCAAGCTCAAATCACCCCTTAGGAGGAGGATTAGAGAGAAAACATAGAGGACTTAAGTGTTATCTACTTGTTTTCTCTTTGACCAACTCCACCATCAAACCCTAAACACATTCAAGCCTTGAATCCACCCAAACACAAATCCAAACACCAAATCTTGATACTCCTCAAGTCAAACACCAAATCTTGATACTCCTCAAGTCAAATTCCAAGCCTAGGAAGATAGGGTGTCACCATTGGTAAAGCCCTCCTTCTCTAAACCCTAAAACTCCCTTTTAACTTCTTGTTCATCTTGTTCTTCTTACTTTGATTTACTTTATGTCTAGTTTAACTTAAATCTTGACCTAAGATGGTCATCTTGAAGCTCATCTTCATGAATGACCATCTCAAATGGTCCACATTTTAAATCTCTAGTTGATTTTTCTCTTTAATTTCATCTCTACAAAATTCCCCTTCCCAAGCAAATGAAATGCTTAAGTCCTAATGTACCCCAAGGATGGTTTGATATAGTAGATCACCACTAAAATGTCTAGTGACTACTAATCAAAACCTAGGGAAATGGGGACAAGCATGGATGCAAAACCCCCTTTTAAATCACATTTCCTTCTTGAGAATGTTGCTGTCCAGTAGCCAACATCCAGAGCTTTCCAGACATATTTTTACTTTATTTTTTGCGTGAGTAAAACTCCTTTTTTCAAATTTTCCTTTAAAGGTCAGTTCATCAGTCTCTGGAAATCCAGATTTCACATCTGAGATTTCCAGAAGGTTTTGGTCCCTCAAATTATCTCCAAAATGGGAAGTTCTTTTACAGAAACCTTATTTAAGGTGTTTTGAACATTTTTCATTCTCGTACTTTTCCCAGATTCTGGAGTTTTCAAGCCCTAAAGTCCATTTCAAAATCAAGTGTCCACTGCCTTCTTCATTCTGACAGAAATGGTTTTCAACTTCCAAAAATCTTTTGAGTACCAAATCTCAACCCAAAAATCACACCAAAAATCATGGAATCTGTCCAAAGTCTTATAAAGAATTCCCAATTTTGGTTTCCTCAGTTTCAACTTAATTTGGCCAAAGTAACACACACACACACACACACACAACAAATGGTTTTTAGCTTGGAAGACTCGTTTTACGAGGCATTCCGGGTGCACACTAACGTCCTTCCCGGCATGTAATGTGACCTCCGAACCCAAATCTCTAATCTCTGGCATTTTTCAAAGTTTTGGCCCTTAAAACAAAAATGGCGTGGCGACTCCGGTCTTTTTTCGATTGGTTTTCAAAGAAACGAAAATTTCAAAGTAACCTTTTCGGAAAAATTTTGGTGGCACATCATCACAGTGGCGACTCCGCTGGGGATTGAATAAGCTTTAAAAAAAATGATATTTGGTATATTGGTAGAAACCATTAAACTTCCCGTTATCGCCTCCTAACACGAGTCGGGGATAAATTGTGGTTTAACAATCCCACGTACCGGTATCATTGTTTTCAAAAAAAAGAAAAGCTTTTGAGGGTCAAGCTTCCGTCCCGGCTTTAAAAATCATTTGTTGTGTGTGTTGATTTTTGCACATTTTCGTGTTGTTTTGGCCGCCTCGGAAAAAGTCAAAATTTTGACTGTCGGAATCATGTCCCTAACTGTCGGAATTTTTGTGCTTATGTGTTCATTAAATTTCAAAAAAAAATTTGGCAAAAAAAAAAGAAAATTTTCAAAAAAAAATCATGCATCATACTTTTTAAGACACATATGAAAAATTTCTATTTTACTCAGAAAAAGAAGATAGGCTGCTTGCACACTACGCGCACGTGACCTTACACTGCACACTACGTCCCTAACCCGGGGAAATCCTTGTCGCGGCCCGTTTGGTCTTATTACGCCTCTCGGTGCAAGCACAGGACTACCCAAACATCCCATGGAGCCTCGTGTCGACCATGCACTTGTCCGTGACACACTTTATCCGAGACCCGGTTGGTTTTTAGTCTGGTCTGTGTCATGCCCTGTCTGTGTATAGACCTTTCCTTTCAAGCCTTTGTCGGCATACCGACTCAATATCTTTCGGGGACCCTAATCAGTTGAAGTCATGTCGATTTTCCGCAGCAGACTTTGACCAAGATATTGACCGGCGCCTTGACTTCGGCTCTGACTGGCACAAATTATACACTGACTCCCAACATTGACACTGAGTCATCAAGGATTAATGATTATTCCATGCCTAATTACGGCCTAATTGACGACAAATCAAGATCAATCGTGGACATTTATCAGTCCAAATCATGCCGACTTTTTGTCGAGCCCTCGGACATGATCTTGACTTTGACGTCAGCTTTGTCCGTAATTTACATCGAATGCTCGTTAAGACTCGATTACCCGCCAGACTTTTAGGATCATTTTTCTTTCGGTCGGTGGGACCCGCTTGCCCTATAGGACCCTCGCCCGGGGCTGTCCACCCTGGGAGGTCGAAATACAGGTGGAATACGAGGGGCTTATAGACGTAGTGACGGGGCCCACTGATCCAGGATCCAGAGTAGTTTGCGAAAAAGAAGAGCAATCTTTTCCAACCGATTAGGTTAATAAAACATGTTTTAAGTAAACGTGAACAAATAACCGCATGTTGCATGAGCCTAAAGCCCAAACACCTACCCTCCTTACGTCCCTGCACATCGAACCCTCGTGCCTTTTCCCTCGCAGCCTCCTCACAAAGCTTGGTTTCGGACACCGGTCACCGTTTGATCAGTTGGGAAGAGTCAAGCGCATCGTCAGCTTCACCATTTGTTCCGATTCCGGGTTTCAGAATGTCTGCATCAGCGGGTAACGATGGGGACAACAACACTCCGCCTCCTGGGACTCCTCAAACAGAACCGCAATGGAATCAGTTAGCTAAACAGATGAGAGTGCGACAGGAAGCACAGCTGAACAACCTTATGGAGGCTATCAAAAGCCATGGATTGGCCGCCAGTCTCAACCCAGATGGCACCTTCACTATGGAAGAAGAGGAAGACCCCAATCCCGCTCTTGGTCAACCCGACTACTCCAGGATGCCACCACCGGCTTCCCACGGTACTACCACCAGAGCCCATGCTCCTCGACCTCTAGGTCAGCCGGCTCCCCAACTGCAGACCACTGGATCCATGCAGCCTGACGGGACGAGTCAGTTTGCAGTACCTCAGTGGGGACAAAGTCAGTACGGAATGTCTACTCATGGTTGGGGGTGCCTCGGAATGCCACAACAAATGGGGATCCCACCTCAGTTTGAAACCGATCAATCCGGACCTTCACAGCAACAGTTTGGAATGCCGCCACAGTCGGCTCGGGCGCGCCGGAGCCCTTCCTCGAATGATGCTAGCTGCTCCTCGCACAGCTTTCACAAATCCATGTATCACTCAGGGTTCGATGGGTTACCAAACCTCCATCCCGGTTTCATCAGAATCACCAGGACCGCAATACCCCCCTAGTTACACACCCTCGCCACAGGCAGCCATGCAATTCAACAACCAGGGACAGCAGCCCGCACTCAAGCCTACTTACGGGCCGCACCCCGGAAATCCGAGCTATCCAGCTACCTCAGATCTGCCTCCATCTTCTCTGCCGATTGGAAGCCAACAGCAAGTCGCTGGGTTCTATCCCTTTGCCCAAGCTCCTACCTACACTCCCCAGGGTAATTTGGGCCAAGGACGGGTTTTCACCTATGCTCCGGGATATGGTATTCCTTCCACCAATGCACCACCAACAGCTAGTCCTCTTCCTGGCTCAAATATCGGCTCAGGCATTCCCGCTCCACCTTTGGATCCCCAATTGGCTTGGTTTATGGAGCAACACAAGGAAATGAAAGCGCAGATCGCTGAATTGACCGTCAAAAGGAACACTGCTCTTCGGCCTACAGATCCCGACTCAATTGTACCCCTGCCTCACAAGTTCGTGATGCCCAATCTCGAACTGTTTGATGGAAGTGCGTGCCCTAAAACTCACTTGGACACCTACACTTTGGCAATGAAAGCTAAGGGATGCACAAACCAACAGTTAGCTGACTACTTCGGTCTCTCTTTGAAGTCGTGGGCTTTGAAATGGTTTTTCCGATTGCGCCTCGAAGCTAGGGCTACTTGGGAACAGATTACCGTACTTTCACGGATAAGTATAAAGACAACTTGGAATGGGAAACAAATAGAGTTGACTCACAGACAACGGTGCAAACACGATGAGAATATTGGGGATTTCTATAAAAGGTGGAACCTGAAGCTTAGTGAAATGGCCATTCCTCCTCTCGACGAGGAGCAGTTAGACATCTTTCGGTCATGCTTGAAGCCGCATTTGAGAGCTTCCCTCGCCACTTCCCTACCGACTTGCGTGCAATGGTTAATTCCGGGCTAAGTTCGAAAAGGCTTACAATCAGCCACTGATCGCCGCACTCGCATGGCGATACCGGGTTTCTTCCACCTCCAACACAGCTCCCGCCCAACCAAAAGGTAAAGAAGTGATTAGCTATGCGGGACAGATCAGAACAATGCCACTTCCTTTGTTCCCAAGAAACCCGATGCATCCAGATCCCGGCTCCAAGACTTGAAAAACTTTGGGATGCCTTTGAGTGATATCTTCAGAGGTTCGTGGAGAGAAGGTTTGCTCCGGCCTTTGGAAAATTATCGGCCTAGAAACCCCAATGCTCCTTTGGATACCTCCAAGCATTGTGCCTTTCATCGGTACCACGGGCACCCGACGATGATTGCGTCCCCGAAAAGGGCAATCCAAAGTTTGATTGAACAAGGGAGGTTAGAGGTGCACGAAGGGCCCAATACTATCGCAACCCATTCCCTAGAAACAACAACCCGAATGTCAACATGGTCGAGTTTGGTGATTCGAGACTTGTGGGCATAATGGAATTTGACTCACCCCTTTGTAAGGTCGGTGGACCGACCATCGCAGATGATGAAAATGGTTGGATTAAGCAAGAGATTGCCAAAGAAATCCTGATGGAAAGATCTGCAATAGCCCCCATCTCCAGCGTCGAAGAGTAGATGCATGGTCCGACAACAAAGAACGGCTAGACTAGGGGCTACCTATCTTTAAAATAGTCTTTTAAGTCAACCTTCGTAGGTTCTAGTACTTTTCTTTCACCTAAGTCCTTCCTGGACATTTGTCGTTGTAGTCCATTTTGGACATAGTAGTTAAATGTCTAACTTTTAATATAAGTCTTTTTTCTTTTCTTGCTAGACTCGAGACATCACTTGCACACCCACGTTACACTTAATTGAAATGGTTTTATCCTAGATGATCACTTGTGCTGCTCAACCACTAATTCTTTGAAATGATTAATATTTAAATTAATCGGAGTGAGAAAGTCAATTGATATCCTTCCCAAATTGGGGCTTACCAACTCCCCATCTTGCATCTCATATGCTCACATCCCTTTCATCATCATCCTCTCGTTGCTCGATGAATTTGCATGGATCTTTTCTCATTTAAAGCTTAAGCAAGCAATGAAGACTTAATTTCGTTTAGGTCATCCGGTAAGGATTGCGGTCGAAGCCTTTCACCCATAGGAAAGCCATTACCTTACCCTCACCAAACAATATCCTTTCATTTCAAGATCGGCATGTTTTGAAACCCTGTTTAGCCATCACCTTTGCTCCTTACTGAGAAAAGTCCAAGCAAGCCCAAGAAGTTAACTTCGAGAGTCGGCGATGCGTAAAATATCTCAAGCCATGAAGGAAGGACAAAGATAATCCTCAACTCCTCAGGAAGCTTTCCAAGTCAAAAAAGAGCTCAAGCAAGAGAAGCTTCAAAAAAAAAAAGAAGGACTGTCGATCCTCACAATTCAGTAAAAGTCCCCGACTCCTCAAGAAGCTCTCCAATGATAAAAAGAGCCCGAATTCTCGAAGATTCGCAAAAAGTTCTCGATAGCTTGGACTCCCTCTCACCATTTCCTTAACCAATCCCAAGCCATCCTCTCCCTTTTAGAGGATATCCCCGTTACCATTATCCTCGCCTTTGGCCAAAATCAAAATTTGACCTCTCATTCTTAGAGGTAATCAATCTTCCCCGCCATAGATTTCCCAAACACATCCCTGCAAGCCAACCTCTCATCTTTAGAGGTTCGGTCCAACAAAAGGCCCAAATGACCCTCACTTTAAGAGGTCATAACTCCCAAAATTACCCAATGGCCGATCGAAGCCCGGAAACCCAACTGCAATTCCTATCGGATAGCAATTTCATCATAATATCTTTAAGATCTAAATCAAATTAACGCTTCATCGCTTGCTTAAATTGGAATCTAATCCATCTTGGTTCAAAATCATCAATCAAAGATTGTGCAAATTCAAATCTGATGTGAGCATAATTCATTTCTACTCCACAAACACTTGCCGTGGATGTCCCACTGGGGCTTCACATCCGTGTCTTTCATGGACACTCTAAGGGGATATGTTATTCGAATCTCCAATCCTCAAATTCCCAAAAGAACCTCAAAGTCTTGAATTTTCACACTCATTCTCTCTTCATTCGGGATAAGCCCGAACTACGGCGACCTGAGCTCTTCATAATGGAGGGAGCGTAGGCAACCAAAAATGGTCCGGTCGAAATCACAAACAAATCTCAAAAAAAAAAAAAATCCGGTCTCATCCAGGATCGTCCCTATACACTTTCCGAGCTTGATATCAGTTGGCTTTCTCCTTGTGATTAATCAAAATATTTGTTCATATCAGATTTAGGGATTGAATAACCCGAACATTAACAAAGGGTTTTAAGCAGCCTTGTGATCATCATGAATAAAACAAGTTTTCAAGTGTCTCGACAAGTCTTCTCTCTCTCTCCATCATAGGGAAATAGAGCCAAACACTGTCTTTCTGTCAGCAGGGGCTTCCATACACTTTTCCACACCTTGTGATGCTTATACTCTCTCAAAAGAGTCAAACCTAAAGCGAGAGTGTCATACACAAATTCGGGAGACATTCCCACCTTTCAAAAGATATGCCTCTGCACGTAAACATTTCGAGTCTTGTCCAAGTGACCCGGTTGACTAAGGTCCGAAAAGATGGGTGCCTCCTCTCGTAAGACTACTCAATTTCTTCACGGCGGGGGCTTGCTAAGCGGTTCTCCTGTGTTCTCTGTATCGGCTCTTCAAGCCGGGGCTTCTATAGTCATCTTTGGGTCCACATTGGGTTTTTCACTACGAGATAGATTCGATCTTTGTCGGATTATTTTCGTGGATTGCTTTGCATTACCAATCGATTGGGACTCGCTAATGACAACGAGGTTATAAGATTGGGGCTTCACCGAGTCACTTCTTCAAAATCTGGACTTTGCCTACTCGGTTCTTCGACCGAGGCTTTGCCAAAGAAGGGATCTTTCCTCGCTTTAATAGGATCCGGGGCTTTGTCAAGTTGGTCCTTTGGATCTGAATTTTATCAAGTCACAAGAAAGGTCTAGTCACATCAACAACTAGATTTTCGCCGAGAACTTGGTACATAGCAGACTTCCCGTAGCATCGGGATTTAAGATCTGGGTTTCTCCTTGCATTAGCAATTTCATCAAATCATTCTCCGAACAAGGTTTCGAGCCGAGGTCACTGACTCACCCAAATGAAAGAAGCTTCACTCATATCAACGTGCCCTAGAGCCTGTCAGTATCAGCTTCAAATGACCAAGATTGAGAGAGAAAATTCCAAACAAGACCCGGGATCCGAATCCAATCTCATCAAGATTGAGGTCCATGTGATACTGTTAACAAAACCTCATCAACAACCACTGTTTAAATCGTAATCGAGGGCTCTCACCTCCCCCACTTGCTCAAAACTGCTCCAAATGGTCTCCCGACACATACGTCCCAATGCATCCCCTCTCATCACCATGCATCCCCACAAAAATATCCCAAGGGCTCATGTAGCATGCACAAAACTTGAATCAATAGGAAAAATCCTAAGTGATTGAAGATCATAAATCATAATTTCCCTGCCAAAAGCTTAGGCTAGGTGCATCTTCGAAAGCAAGTAAATGCATCATCTCGCGAACATACGCAGTGATACTCTCACAATCATTTTTAGTTCTATGCATGCATCTGTCATCATGAATGTCATATATGCATCTTCCTCTCTACTAACCAATGCAGGAATTCAAACGTGAAAGACCATTTTCCTTCGCTATTGAGACTTACCCTCAACAAGAAAGATGTTTACCAAAGTCCAAAATCAATGGTTTCAACAAAATTGCAACAAATCAAATCCCTCTTTTCGGCAAGATATTATTCCGGGCAAAACATGTGCAGACCACCTCCAGTGTCTACAAATCGGTCAGGGACGCCAAGTTCTCAAATACAAATCGGTCAGGGACGCCAAGGTCTCAAAATACAAATCGGTCAGAGACGCCAAGTTCTCAAATACAATTCGGTCAGAGACGCCAAGTTCTCAAATACAATTCGGTCAGGGACGCCAAGTTCTCAAATACAAATCGGTCAGAGACGCCAAGTTCTCAAATACAATTCGGTCAGGGACGCCAAGTTCTCAAAATACAAATCGGTCAGAGACGCCAAGTTCTCAAATACAATTCGATCAGGGACGCCAAGTTCTCAAAATGCAAATCGGTCAGGGACGCCAAGTTCTCATATACAATTTGGTTAGAGACGCCAAGTTCTTAAATGCAAATCGGTCAGAGACACCAAGTTCTCAAAAGCAAGAAGTCCCAATGTGAAGACAAGCTCAACAACTTCTACAAGGTTGACGATCACCAGCAAGATGCAGATTCAACCAAACTCCTCCTTCAGGTCAAAATGCCTCCAAAGACAGCAAATCGTCAGCAGAAACCGTCCCACGAACGGAAACCCAACAACTCTTCATCAACATCAGCCGTAGCCTCAGTCCTTCCGACAGCTACAGGTAAGCACAACACAGGTATGAAAGTATATCTCATTTAAACTGCAAATCCTCGGGCGACTTCCCCAAAATAGTCAAATCATAGGGCGACTTCCCAAAAATAGTCAAATCTTAGGGTGACTTCCCAAAAATAGTCAGATCTTAGGGCGACTTCCCAAAAATAGTCAAATCTTAGGTTGACACCCTAAAACAGTCACTCTAGGGTCAAAGACCCGAACTACGACCGGCTTGATTCCTCTTAAGGATACGTAGGTAGCCTATCATTAGGTTCAGCCATCAGACCGAAAGTGGTCATTCCTATCCCCAGCAGAGCCAATGTACGACTCTAGCCATCAGACCGAAAATGGTCATTCCTATCCCCAGCAGAGCCAATGTACGACTCTAGCCACCAGACCAAAAATGGTCGTCTCCTATCCCCAACAGAGTTTTCTTCCAAGCAATCGACTGCAGAACTCGCTCACCAGGTTGACATCCTAAAACAGTCACTCTAGGGTCGACGCCTGAAGATAGTCGGAAGACCCGAACTACGACTGGCTTGATTCCCCTTAAGGATACGTAGATAGCCTATCGCTAGGTTCAGCCACTCGATCACTTGATCATCCTGTCAAATTTGGAGCCTTACTCTTATCGACGACCCCGCTTCCTTCGAAAGCGCCGTCGCCGAGGGGCTACTGTAAGTGCTCCAATTTGAGTTGTTAGTATTCTCGTTAGAAAATTAACGAAAGTCCTAACATTACTAACATTTCTAACAATTCCTAACATTTCTAACCAAGTAAGGGTAGATTAGGGATTGCCAAAAAAAGATAAACCAAGAAAAGAATCTCAAAAAGCAAAAGAAATTGGAAAAATCCGAATTAGGCAAGTTGAAAAACAAAAACTGCTGGAATTTTGAATAATATTCTTCCTGTTCAAAGCCTGGAGCTGCATTTAATGAACAGTGCACGTTTATAACCCAATCCGCGCGGACATGTTTGTCAATTTCAGAGGGCTATAAATTGAACCCTCCTCTCTCAGTTTACACAACACATTTTGGCTCATAGAAGCTGTATTCTGGCGAAAAATAGGGAGAAAACAGTGGGAATTCACTAGAATTGCCACCATTTTCTCTTCAATCTTTCCCAAACCCCACTCACTCAAAATACTTTCAAAACACTCTCATACATACTCTCATACATACACCAATCCAAGCTCAAATCACCCCTTAGGAGGAGGATTAGAGAGAAAACATAGAGGACTTAAGTGTTATCTACTTGTTTTCTCTTTGACCAACTCCACCATCAAACCCTAAACACATTCAAGCCTTGAATCCACCCAAACACAAATCCAAACACCAAATCTTGATACTCCTCAAGTCAAACACCAAATCTTGATACTCCTCAAGTCAAATTCCAAGCCTAGGAAGATAGGGTGTCACCATTGGTAAAGCCCTCCTTCTCTAAACCCTAAAACTTCCTTTTAACTTCTTGTTCATCTTGTTCTTCTTACTTTGATTTACTTTATGTCTAGTTTAACTTAAATATTGACCTAAGATGGTCATATTGAAGCTCATCTTCATGAATGACCATCTCAAATGGTCCACATTTTAAATCTCTAGTTGATTTTTCTCTTTAATTTCATCTCTACAAAATTTCCCTTCCCAAGCAAATGAAATGCTTAAGTCCTAATGTACCCCAAGGATGATTTTATATAGTAGATCACCACTAAAATGTCTAGTGACTACTAATCAAAACTTAGGGAAATGGGGACAAGCATGGATGCAAAACCCCCTTTTAAATCACATTTCCTTCTTGAGAATGTTGCTGTCCAGTAGCATTTCTCTAAGACCTTTGTCCATGGTCTAATTTTTTGGACACAGATACTTGTAATTTGGTGTTGACTACAAAATACTTTTTGTAGCCAACATCCAGAGCTTTCCATAAATATTTTTACTTTATTTTTTGCGTGAGTAAAACTCCTTTTTTCAAATTTTCCTTTAAAGGTCAGTTCATCAGTCTCTGGAAATCCAGATTTCACATCTGAGATTTACAGAAGGTTTTGGTCCCTCAAATCATCTCCAAAATGGGAAGTTCTTTTACAGAAACCTTATTTAAGGTGTTTTGAACATTTTTAATTCTCGGACTTTTCCCAGATTCTGGAGTTTTCAAGCCCTAAAGTCCATTTCAAAATCAAGTGTCCACTGTCTTCTTCATTCTGACAGAAATGGTTTTCAACTTCCAAAAATCTTTTGAGTACCAAATCTCAACCCAAAAATCACACCAAAAATCATGGGATCTTTCCAAAGTCTTATAAAGAATTCCCAATCTTGTTTTCCTCAGTTTCAACTTAATTTGGCCAAAGTAACACACACACACACACACACACACACACACACAACAAATGGTTTTTAGCTTGGAAGACTCGTTTTACGAGGCATTCCGGGTGCACACTAACGTCCTTCCCGGCATGTAATGTGACCTCCGAACCCAAATCTCTAATCTCAGGCATTTTTCAAAGTTTTGGCCCTTAAAACAAAAATGGCGTGGCGACTCCGGTCTTTTTTCGATTGGTTTTCAAAGAAACGAAAATTTCAAAGTAACCTTTTCGGAAAAATTTTGGTGGCACATCATCACAGGAATGTGCCAAGTGATCTTCCAGACGTATAAACCATGAGTTGGTTATCGCTCGGGATTTCTTGGATTTTGATATGTTCGGGACTTTGATCCCGTCCTCATCTTGGACTTACGATCATCATTATGAGACCTTGGGTCACATGTGATCGGAATAGGGACGCCTCTTTTTATAGTCCAAGAATGAGACTCTTTAGAAAGGAAGGACCTTTTGCCCATCAATCCTACATCTTGAGATGATTCGAGCTTGATAGGGACATTTATGCTCGTCTCAAGTGATGATCGGAGATGTAGGGGCTCAAGTTCATCCTTTTCTAAAGGGATATCCGACTATGGCATCTTTATATGGAGGAAACGATGTAAAGATATGACCATTACACCGCCACGTCCCAAGAGATGCTTCAAATACCAAAGGGACTAATGGGAGGGGTATAAAGATTGGATCTTTATACTGATCCTATGCCTTTTTGTGCCTTATGAAGGTCACTAGGCAATCCTTGGAGAGTGATCTAACCATGAGGGACATGGGGAATGCATTTTTATGCAAGCATGTGTAAGGAACACTATGAAAGCTAAGACTAGGAATGTAAAGGGAGGACCTTTATGGCTTTCCTATGTCCTTTAAGAACCATTTAGGTGGAAAATCCTTGGAAGCAAGGTCTATGGGGAAGGGGAGACATTTATGTAAGTAAAGATGACATTTTTAATGTAAAGATGACATTTTAATGTAAAGATGACATTTTTATATTATAAAGATGACATTTTCACATCATCATGTGAGAGATCCACCCTAGAACAAGTCATTTGTGGTCTTATTGTTCATCCTTGGGATGGATTCTCCATGAATCCTATGTGATAGGGGAATGGGGGGTATTATGATCTACATAGTAAAGACTTGATCTTTATAGCAATAAATCACATATAAAGCAAGTAAATAGCAATATAAATGGCAAGGAGCAATATAACAAGAATAACAAGTATATTTCAAAGATAAAAGGAGGAGAGGTTACCAATGGTGGTGTTCCTCTATCTCCCTTGAAGCTTTCCTAAGGAAGGAGTAACTTTGGAGAGATTTTGGAGAGGAGGGAGGTGATTTTGAGAGGTCTCAGCTTTCTGGAAACTCGTGGTTCTATTTTGGCAGAGTAACAGTGCAAAAATTGTCTATCAAAATGAATAGAGGAGGCCTCTATTTATAGGCAGATTTGTGCTTCCTAATGAAGCCGTGCGGCTGTAACCCTTGGCAAAAGAAGCAGTGCGGTCTTATCCATTAGTGACTTAGCATGTTTCTAGAAGCTCTTTCCAGCGAGGGACTACATGGAATTTTAATTCCTAATAAGTCCTTCACCCCTCGAAAGGTTTGGGAAAGTTCCCAAATTGCCCCTGAACTTTAGGAAAGTCCGGGAAATTGCCGGAAAACTTAACCGAAAGGCATGAGCCAGATTTGGGTACTTACACATGTGAAAACCTTCTAAATATTTAAGTCATATGCCATTCCTTGATTAGAACACTTGTGATATTTTAGGGTATTTTGATGTAGTTTCGACTCAGTTGGGTGTATCATTATATCTTAATTTGTGATCAAAATGAGATAATGGTTGATGTAGTTTTGACTCAGTTAGGTGCATCGTTCCATGTCTCATACGTTTGAAAAGGGTTTGACTTAATTGGTACTTTCAAATGAGATTTGACCCAAGGCATAGATGAGATTTAAAACATGTTTTTGACATACGATGTCTAAGGAAATCTCATAAAAGATCTAAGAGTCATATAGTGATATGATTGATGTTTCTACCTAAATAGCTTGATTTTGGGAATTGACTCAGTTAAACCAAAATCAAGTGAAATATGGATCTTAGCCTACTATGATTATATGATACATGTTTGTATATGAAGGTGTATAATTTAGTGGGAGTATTTATGAAATACATTATTTACTCTTAGATGATAAATGTGTTGATACTTATGTGTTTCATTATTTGCATATTTTATTGTAGTAATGGCAACTCACAATAATCAGCCCCTGTCACTGCAATCCATCCTTGAGAAGGAAAAGCTCGAAGAGAACGGTACAAACTATTCTGATTTGATCAGAAGCCTAAGAATTGTTCTAAGACAAGAGAAGAAAATGTACGTTCTTGACGAACTCGTTCCACCTCCACCTGCTGCCAATGCTTCAAGGGCAGATAAGGATGCTCACAAGAAACATGTTGATGATTCTAATGATGTGACATGCCTTATCCTTGCCACCATGTGTAAGGATCTTCAAAAGGATCTTAGAGTGTCTAGGGTTGGGCCAGGAGGGTCTCTTAACGCCTTCTTTTTTCATGGAAGCTGCTTTTGATCTAGCCGAGTGCTTAAAGGAAATGTTCCAAGTGCAAGCAAGACAAGAGAGGTATGATGTGGTTAAAGCCCTAAATGTATGCAATATGCAAGAGGGGCAGTCGGTTGGTGCTCATGTCCTTAAGATGAAGGGTCACATTGAGCGTCTCGAAAGGCTTGGTAATCCGATGAGTTTGTAACTCGCCACGGATACGATATTGAATTCATTGCCTGAAAGTTATGGTCGTTTTATAATGCACTATCACATGAGTGGCATGGATAAGAATCTCTCGGAATTGCATGCGATTCTTAAGACCGCAGAGAAGAATATCAAGAATCCCGGAACGACAAATGTGTTAATGGTTAACAAAGGAAAGGGGTTCAAGAAAGATGGCAAAGGTAAAGAAAGTGTTGCTAAACCTAAGGCAAAAGTTTCCGTTGCCGGAGAGGCTCCCAAAGTGTCTCAAAAGGATGCGGTTTGCTACCATTTCCAAGAGGTTGGTCATTGGAAGCGCAACTGCAAGGCTTACAAGGAAGGCCTAAAGGCGAAGAAGGGCAATACGATTGCTTCTGATTCAGGTATCTATATGATAGATATTTTCCTTTCTATTTCTAGTTCATGGGTATTAGATATCAGATGTGGATCTCACATTTGCTTAAATGTGCAGGGACTAAGGAATAGGAAGCTACTCAAACAAGGTGAAGTTGACCTACGTGTGGGGAATGGAGCAAGAGTTGCTGCATTAGTCGTAGGGACATATGATGTAACTTTACCTAGTGGCTTAGTACTTATTTTGAACAATTGTTACTATGTTCCGGATTTGAGTAGGAATATTATTTCAGTTTCTTGTTTGGATAATGAAGGGTATAATTTTCTTATTAAGAATAAGAAGTTTTATATTTATTTAAATGATATGATTTATGGTATTGCAAATTCATTTAATGGCCTTTATGTTCTTGATGTTGATAAGAAACAAAATAGTGTTGAAAATGTTTATCATGTGGACAAGAAGTCTAAACCGAATGACGTGAACAACTCGTTTATGTGGCATTGCCGGCTTGGTCATATAAACGAGAAACGCATCTCTAAACTCCACAAGGATGGAATGTTAGACTCACATGATTATGAATCATATGAGATATGTGAATCTTGTTTATTGGACAAAATGACCAAACCACCCTACACTAAGAGTAGTGAAAGGGCTAGTGACTTATTGGGCCTAATACATACTGATGTATGCAGACCAATGAGTAGCATTGCTAGAGGAGGATTTCGGTATTTCATTACATTCACCGATGACTTATCTAGATATGGCTATGTCTATCTGATGAAGTCCAAAAGTGAATCATTTGAGATGTTTAGAACATTTCAAAATGAAGTACAAAATCAACTTGGCAAAACTATTAAAGCACTTCGATCCGATCGTAGTGGAGAATATTTGAGCCAAGAGTTTGACAATCATCTCAAAAACTGTGGAATTATTTCAGAGTTGACTCCACCCGGAATGCCACAATGGAATGGTGTTTCCAAGAGGAGGAATAGAACCCTATTAGATATGGTTCGTTCGATGATGAGTCGAGTAGACCTTCCTATATCTTTTTGGGGACGTGCATTAGAGACTGATGCGTTCATACTGAACAGAGTCCCTACTAAATCGGCTCCTAAGACCCCACATGAGATGTGGCATGGAAGAAAACCTAGTTTGTCTTTCATGAAGATTTGGGATTACAAATCTTATGTGAAGAGACTTGTCTCTGATAAGTTAGCACCTAAATCTGACAAGGTTATTTTCGTTGGTTACCCTAAGGAAACCAAAGGGTATTGCTTTTACAACCGCAATGAGAACAAAGTGTTTGTTGCTCAATATGGTACTTTTCTTGAGAAACAGTTTCTCAATAAAGGAACTAGTGGGAGTAAAGTTGATCTTGAAGAAATTCAAGAACCCAAAAATAACATGTAACCGATAGTAGAGACTGAACCAAGTCCACAAGAAGTTGTGGAATCGGTTCAAGATCCACAAGTCCATCGTAGATCGGATAGGTTACGATCCGCATCCGAGAGATATGGATTTCTCATGTAAAAAAGTAATGAAGTGGAAGTCATTGAGAATGACGAACCTACTTCCTATCGAGAGGCGATGTCCAATCCGATTCGGATAAATGGTTAGAAGCCATGGAATCCGAATTGCAATCCATGTTGGATAATCAAGTTTGGAACTTGATTGAGCCACCCGAAGGTGTAAAAACCATAAGGTGCAAGTGGGTCTTCAAGAAGAAGACTGACATGGATGGGAAGGTGCATACTTACAAGGCTAGGCTTGTAGCAAAGGGATATAGGCAAACTCATGGTGTAGACTATGATGAAACCTTCACGCCTGTTGCTATGCTTAAGTCTGTTAGAATTTTGATTGCCATAGTTGCATATTATGACTATGAGATATGGCAAATGGATGTCAAAATGGCTTTCCTAAATGGGAAGTTACTCGAGGATGTGTATATGACACAACCCGAAGGTTTTGACGATCTAAGAAATTCAAACAAGGTGTGCAAGTTGCAGAGATCCATTTATGGATTGAAGCAAGCTTCTCGGAGTTGGAATATTCGTTTTGACGAAAATATCAAAGAGTTTGGTTTTGTCAAGAACGAAGATGAACCTTGTGTATACATAAAAATTCAGTGGGAGCATAGTATTATTTCTCTTGTTGTATGTCGACGATATCTTACTCATTGGAAAAGACATTCCTGCACTTCAGACTGTCAAGTCTTGGTTAGGGAAATGTTTCTCAATGAAAGATATGGGTAAAGCCGCTTACATCCTTGGCATCAAGATCTATAGAGATAGATCTAAAAGGATAATTGGTTTGAGTCAAAGTACCTATATTGACAAGGTTCTTAGAAGATTCAAGATGGAAAATTCTAAGAGAGGCAACTTGCCAATGGGTCAGGTGTTACTCTTAGCAAGAATCAGTGTCCTAAGACAACTGATGAGAGAAAGAGGATGAATGAAGTTCCATACGCTTCGGCTATTGGATCTATCATGTACGTTATGATTTGTACTAGACCCGACGTCTCGTATGCTTTAAGCATGACGAGTCGATACCAATCTGATCCTGGTGAGAACCATTGGATGGCAGTCAAGACAATCCTTAAGTACTTAAGAAGGACTAAGGATGCGTTCTTGATCTTTGAAAGGATGGAAGAAGATCTTGTTGTAAGAGGTTACAAAGATGCTAGCTTTCAAACCGACAAGCATGATTTCCGATCGCATTCGGGATTTGTGTTTATGCTTAACGGAGGTGCAATTTGTTGGAAGAGTTCCAAGCAAAGTACCATAGATGATTCTACAATCGAGGCGGCCGAATATATAGCGGCATCCGATGTAGCTAAGGAGGCAGTTTGAATCAAGAAGTTCATTAGTGACTTGGAAGTTGTTCCAAGTATCACTAATCCGGTGGAACTTTATTGTGACAATAATGGTGCCATTGAGCAAGCAAAGGAACCAAGGTCACATCAACGATCCAAACACATTCTTAGACGTTTCCATCTCATTCAAGAGTTCATTGATTGGGGAGACGTTAAGATATGCAAAGTATCAATCGATGATAACATTGGGGATCCGCTTACAAAGCCCCTCGCACAAGCAAAGCATGATGGCCATGTGAGGTCCATGGGTATACGATATATAGATGGAGCCTAGTGCAAGTGGGAGATTGTTGGTGTAGTGCCCTAGGCGTTTAGTTATGATTGACTTATAACCTAAACCTCTATGTAATCGTCTTTATCATTTATTATAGAGAAAGTATTATTTGGTTAATTATATGTTTACATGTTTATTATATTGAATTGCGTCGCTAGTTATTGTGAATAACTAGTATAAGTTGGTAATGGTTAATCATGAAGATGATTATATACATGTGATGCACATTACACTTATGGATACTTGCTAGAGAACAAGTATTGGACATGACCTACCGATGAGATTTATGACATGGTCAATAGTCATATGTGTCATGATTAAATCTCATGATAGTCGTGTCATTGAATCCTTTGAACCTGAGATTATCATCGTCTTCCACATGATGAACGTTGTGTTTGATATAGTCTAACACTATCTTTAATCGGATAGAAATAAGGGCTATATTGACATGATTGGATTCATGTAGGAAAGAATGATAAGTCAAGATGGGATTTGTCCCTCTCGTTGAGAGAGATGTTTGCTTGGGCCCCTCGATGAATGATGTTGATGAAATGTGTGGCCACACTCAAGTGATTTGATAGAGATCAAATGCATTTGGATTATCAAACATATTCGGAATCGAGAAAGCATTGAACATGTGAGTTGACATGGACCATGACTCATGTTTAATTGGACAACGTGGACAAATGGATTGTGATATTTGATCTATCGAGGAATCAAGCTTTGAAGTTATACTAATTAGGTGGACATAATGGTTTGCTAGAAACCACTTATGTCTTGTGAGGTTGATGTTTCGACTCACTACCAACATAATATAATTCCTATTGGGTCACACACAAAGAACGAATTGATCATTGGCTGAAAAATTGGAAATTTTGGGTAATGGCACGACTCGTGCCCCTGAGGACGAGTCGTGACATAATGCAGAATGACTACATTTTGTGGTCCAAGGGAGAACTCGTTGACTTGTTGACTTTGTGGGCTTGGGCACGACTCGTTCCCAAAAGCAGCACGAGTGCAAAAATTGTCACGAGTCGTGTCACGACTTGAATTTGGCTTGGGACACTCGTGATGACCTGGAACGACTCGTAGCACAAGTCATGCCCAGGAGCATGAGTCGTGCCCTGAGCGAATTTTGGTCACCACGCGGATTCCTTTGGCGATTTGGTTTTGGTTTGACAAGGACTCCTACCCTAATATGATTAGGGATTTATATGTGATATAAATATAAACCTTGTGTAGCCAAGAACTTCTCTCTCACATCATTGTTCTAGGTTTATGAAACTCTAGGTTTTGATTATTGATTAAGAATCAAAAGCACCCAAATAATTCCATTGTTTTGGCTTTGATTATTGAATACTGATTCAATAATCATGAGGATCATCTAGCAATCCTACAAGAAGCGTTCTTGGTTCGTTCGCGTGTGGATCACCATTAGATGGAGGTTGCTTTATCTCCTAAGGCTTGAAGATCTCAATTTGTTGGTTCATCACCAAGGTTGAACAAGGAAGATAAAAGATTCGACATCAAAATTCTAAGGCTTGAATTTTGAGATCTCTTTCGACAAACTTAATCGCATTCAAGGTATGTAATTCTATTTCATCTTTCTAATCTCTTCATGCTAGACATGTTCAAGGGCTAGGGTTTTGTTGTTGTAAAATTATTTTCCGCTGCGTTTGTAACCCCAAAACCCAACAGATGAACCGGTGCTCTTAAGGAGATCTAATAGAGCAAGAAGGAGCACAATTCCGGATTATTATGATGTGTATCTTGCCGAGAATGAGGAACCATTAGATTTAGTGGGAGATGAGCCGCTCACCTTCCATGAAGCCATTAATAGTCCTAATTCTCATAAATGTATCGATACTATAAATGAAGAGTTAAAATCAATGAAATACAATGACGTTTGGGATCTTGTCCCATTACCTAAAAATATGAAGCCCATTGGGTGTAAATGGGTCTTTAAGACCAAAAGGGATTCACAAGGTAATGTGGAAAGATGTAAGGCTCGTCTTGTCTCTAAGAGATTTACTCAAAAGGAAGGCATTGATTATAAAGAAACATTTCTCCGGTATCCTCTAAAAATGCTTTTAGGATCATTATGGCACTAGTAGCACATTATGCCCTTGAGCTTCATCAAATGGATGTAAAGACAACTTTTCTCAATGGCGACATTGAGGAAACTATCTATATGAAGAAATCAGAAATGGTGACTGATTCAGATCAAACTAATCAATTAGTTTGTAAACTTAAGAAATCCATTTATGGTCTCAAACAAGCTTCTCGTCAATGGTATTTAAAATTTAATCAAGTTATTCTTTCATTTGATTTTGAAACGAATCTTGGTAAAGATTGTGTATACCATAAGTTCAGTGGGAGTAGATTTATATTTTTGGTCTTATATATGGATGATATTTTACTTGCTAGTAATGATAAGGACCTTCTAAAGGAAACTAAGAAATTTCTCTCAAACAAATTTGATATGAAAGATCTTGGTGAGGCATCTTTTGTATTGGGAATCCAAATTCATTGTGATCATTCATGAGGTATTTTGGGATTATCACAAAAGAGCTATATAGAGAAGGTATTACAAAGGTTTAGCATGGAAAATTGTAAACCACATGACACGCCTGTCTCTAAAGGAGATAAATTCAGTTTAAAGCAATGTCCTAAAAATAATTTTGAATCCAAGTATATGGAAAATATCCCTTATGCATCGGTGGTAGGAAGCTTAATGTTTGCGCAAGTCTGTACTCATCCAGACCTTGCATTTATTGTTGGGATGCTTGATCGATACCAAAGCAATCCGGGAAAAGAACATTGGGTTGCAGCCAAAAGAGTGATGACATACCTACAAAACACTAAGGACTACATGCTTACATATACAAAATTGGATCATCTTGAGATCATTGGGTATTTCGATTCCAATTTTGCTGGATGCCAAGATAGTCGAAAATCGACATCCGGTTACGTCTTCACATTAGCCGGTGGAGCGATATCTTGGAGAAGTGCCAAGCAAACACTTGTGACTTCCTCTACCATGGAAGCCGAGTTTGTTGCTTGCTACGAAGCTTCCAATCAAGCTATATGGTTGCGTAAATTTATTGAGGGACTGCAAATTGTCAAAGGTGTTGAAAGACCGCTCAAGTTATATTGTGACAATCGGGCAGCAGTGTTGTATTCTAACAACAACAAGAGTTCATCTAAATCTAAGCATATAGATATTAAGTTTCTTGTTGTAAGAGAAAGAGTACAAAATGAACAAATATATATACAACTTATAGGAACAAATTCCATGTTAGCGGATCCGTTTACTAAAGCGTTATCTCCTTTAGTGTTTCACGAGCACATTGCTCATATGGGTGTAACGACTTTTGATAATGCTTAATATAGTGGGAGTTTGTGTTGTGCTTTATTTGCTATTTGTTTTATTCAAATTGATCTCATTCGGTTAAATAGGACTAGTTGGTAGAATATATATACATGCTTTAATATATTCATTAAGTTTTCCATGCTACACATCTATACTTAATCTATGTCATTTAGTTGAACATATATATGTGATTAATGTGGGTTTAGTTGCGAATCAATTACAACGACTGCCCCTTTAGTCCCTATACTTATAAAACTAATGGACGAGATTGTTTTGGATGACAATAAAGTGCACATGTGGATTGTCATTTACATTGTAAATATGATTTTATGAAGGTTTGTTAAAGTATAAACACATGTTTGGGCAATCCAAGTGGGAGATTGTTAGAACATGGATTGCAAAATGTGTATACTTAATAAATATATGTGACATATAGACGTACATGTATAAATCATAAATATAATGTTATTGTAAAGTATAGAATATTAATTAAATGTGTAGAATTCCTTAGGTGGAAATTACCTATTTATGATGGGCAGAATGGTAATTTCACACCGCTTAAGTGAAAGGGTGTAGTCCCTAGATGAGGTGCCATTGTTTTCCTATATATAGGCATACCATCAGCCTAGAAAACACGCAAAATATTCTTTATACTCTCTACATAATCTGAGCACTAAGGAAGGCATTAATCATCTAGAAGATCTACATCTCCCTCCTTCATTTTCTTCTTCTTCTCTACCTTCTTTGCAAGAACAACATAAAGATACAAGATGGATTCAACAGGTATACGCTTCCGCCTTCATCTTTTCTTCTCTTCTTAATCTAGGCTTGAGTGCTTTGAAATTAACGGAATAGAAATGTTCCAACATCAAATTCATGTGACACTTCAAAATTCACGCATTAGTTGATATATTTCATCGATAATTATAGTAAGAAAATGGATAAATATAATAGATTAATATTATATATCAGTTAAATTATAATCATTTTCATCTTTTCTCTCTCTATATATAGTATATGATAAGTATCATATAAGAAATCATATATCTAATAGAGGTGCCACGTGAAAGTATAAGAGAATTATGAATTGAAAAGTCACACACACAAAAATTGTGTATCTTGAGAGACATTGATTATCGAAACACACATTATTATATTCTCTTTGGCTCTCTCCAATCAAGGCAACATCCTTTATTTTTAAATCAAATTTCATGGTGTTCTTTTCGTGAGCAGATTGACATGTTAACAAGCTTCTCATTTAATACTATTTCTTCTTTCCCATCATTCTTTTTATTTATTTTTTTATTTTGATTGAAGTTTGAAGTTTGATCTTCGTATTTTATTTATTTATTTTTCTTTTTGCTCTAGATTTTGTTTTGGGTCAAGTTATAGTTTGATTTCAAATATAACTTGATTTAGATTTATTTTTGTCATTGTTTTTTCTTTTTATTAGGTCGGAACAGTGGAGAGATGATAAAATGGCGAGGGGTAGGGGAAGACCCAAACAAACTTGAATTAGAGTAATTGAAAATGATATGAGTTTTCTTGGAGTGGATGAAAGTATAGCGTTGAAGAGGCCAGAGTGGAGGGCAAAAATCCATGTGGGGGGTTGATTTTTTTTATTTTTTTTTTTGATTTTTTGATTTTGATTTGTATGTTTATTTATTTATTTATTTATTTATTTATTTATTTATATATTTTTTTAACAACCTTTTTTCACGATGACATATGAGGATTCATGTTAGCCGACCCCAAATTATTTTGGGACTAAGGCTTTGTTGTTGTTGTTGTTGTTGTTTTCATGATTTGCCTTTATTTTTTGATTTCATATTGATTTAATTATTTGTTTTTATATGTTACTGTAAGTTAGTATATTTGGTTTGATTTTATTCGTTGTTTATGTATATTTAGATTGTTTGTGATTTCTTCTTTTTCATTATTTATAATTAAAATATTAACTTTTATATTTCTAATTACATTTTGTTTTTCTTATATTTTCTGTTTTGATATTGATTTTTGTTTGTATTTTACCGAAAGTATAGATGGAACTAGTTTAATATTTTTTTTGTTTTTTTGTCAATTTTGTGTCGTTTCGTTTTTATTATTATTTCAATTTTAAATAAATTTTAATTTTGTATATTTTTTTTAGTTTTTGACTTGATTTAGTTTCTATTTTGCTATTAATTTTAATTTTTTTTTGCAATGAAATTTCTTATTTAATCATATTTTAATTGTTGTTTTTGTCTATTTTTATTATTTTTATGAATTTTAATTATTATTATTATTTCATTTGATTAACATTTTATTTTGTATAAAAAATCTTCTCTAATGTGTTTTGATTTGATATTGATTTAAATTTTATTAATGTTTCTCCCTTATTTATTTGTTTATTTTATCTATTTTGATTAATTTTGTGAATGACTATTTTTTTACTATTTTACAATTTCAATAAGATTTTTTTTTGTATCTTTTTATTTTTTTTCTTTGATTTTTCTTTGTGAAATTAATTTTTAGTTTTGGTTGTGATTTTTTTTTTTGTTTATTTGTTTGTTTTATCTATTTTCGTTATGTTTGTGAGTGATTATTTTTATTGTTTTTTTTATATATTTTACTATAGTTTCCTCTTTGCATTTATTTATTTATTTAGATTTTACTATTTTTCTTTTTTATGTATTTTTTATATTGATTTTACTTTTTGTTGTGAATTTTTTGCTTTTGTCTATTTTGATTAAGTTTGTGATTGTTTATATTTATTGTGATTGATTTTAGTTTTATTGTGAACTTTCATAGTTTATTTGGTGAATTAATTTATTTTGACAATATTGGTGAATGATTTAATTCGTTTGTCGTTTTTTTTTGTCTGTTTCGATTATATTCATGAATAATTCTTTTTTAATTGTTTTTTATTCTAATTACGACTTGATTTTTCTATATCTATTTATCTTTTGATTTGATTTTAATGTTTATTCAAAATTTATTTATTATGGTTATCTATATTTAATGTATTTTTGAATGTATATTCTTTTTTATCATTTGATTAAGATTTAATTATTTTAGTAATGATTTATAAGTTTTAATATTTTATTGATTTTCAATAATACAAAATTTGCATCAAGGTTGATTGTCAATGCACCATCATCAAAACAAAATCAATATCAAAATAATCATCCAACACTACTGGGTGTAGAAGAAAGTGGAGAAAACAAATTAGGAAAGTAAAGAAATAGAGGAATCTATAATTGTAATGTATATGATTGTTTCTAATGGATTATTAGTAATTAAATTGTAATCTTCTTATAAAATTTGTAAAAATTTGTAGATAAAAATTGCAAATGTATATGATCATTTATGTTATTAATATTAGTTAGGATATTTTATTTTAGACAATAGTAACTTAAATTATGTGATTTTATTGACTTTGACTTATTTACAAAATTTCAACAAAAAGTTAAATCATTTGAATATAATATTAAAATTATCATCCTAGCTAAAATCAATATTAGTATTTAAATTCTCTCTTTACCACTTCGCTCCTACGTTTCTTTTTTTGTGACCCCATTTCATTCAAATAAAAATACTAAATCGATAAACCTTATGATGAGAGGAATGTAAAGTCGCTATTATTATTATGAGAATATAGTAAAATCATAATGGTATAAGAAAAATTCAAATAACTCATTTAAATTTTAGTTACTATATTTTTTTACGATAATAACTGCTATAATTCAATAATATTAATATGTGTAAAAGGATCAAAGATAAGTATCTAATGTCATTATTAATTATTTGGAAATGGCATATATACTGAAAATGAAGGTAAATGAGAATTGAATAATTACTCTTTATCAATTACATACGTACTAGTACTCAAATGTCCGTGTCATTTGACTGGGAACAATACAAAAAGGGAACAACTGGGGAAAATAATAGATATTAAAAAGCATTCGGTAACTACTAAGCATTAATAGCAAAATGTCAATTTCAATTATATCGCAAGTAACCTTATCTGGTTTAAGATATCTTTAGAAAACAAACGTAACAATAATAAACGTATATTTATGATAATTTGTACATACACCTCTTAAGAAGTGTCTTTGCCGATCAAAGTCAAAGGCTCAAAATCATCAATTCCAATCTCATGTACCATGTATTCTTCCTCTCAAACTCCTTATCATCTGATCATTTTCCTCAATTGATACATGTGATTCCTGCACCCGTCTTTGCAAATCTCATTTTCTAAACTCTCCCAAAAACATATCTAGCAAGAACACATGCAATAGCAATCGAAATGCGACACACACACACACACACTGAGGTATGCTGGACATTTCTTTACGATCTGCAAGCCTCATAGATAGTTTTTTATGTTGATTTTCAATTAACTGATAATCACCCTAGCCCGAGTTCAGTAAGCACATGTCATAAGCACTTCTTGCAACATTTGTGGCATTAGCAATGTAGTTCCAATAGCTGCCTCTTTCAAATTACATCATTAATACCATCAAATGAAATGCAATGAAATGGACCTTATAATATATCATTAGAATGACATAAATAGTAGAATAATATAAGTCTTTAGCTCAACTGGCATTGAAATTGCGTTAAGATCTAAGCGAAAATGAAGGATTTTACTCGACTTTACGGTGACAGTTGAATTAACATCTAATCCATATTAGTGTCACGTCTCGTTCTTGTCCCTTAGAGGAAGAAGCTAGATTACTAATTTAAACATCAACATATATTAGTCGAACTCAAATCATTTCTACAAAAGATAAAAACAATTTATCTTCACCTTTTAGGTCTAGTTTTAGATACTCAATTTAACTACTACCTCCATCCCACAATGAGTGTCAAAATTTATTGGGACAGAGGGAGGGAGTATAAAATAAATTCATTACACAGAATTAGTTTCAAAATCATAATAACAAATAATTAAACAACTATTGCCAATAAGCACCCGCATTAGGAAAGATCCATTTTCATGATATAAGCCCATGATCATAGCCAAACTTTCTTCAAAACATATTACATCAAAATATCCTATTTACATAAATACTAGTACTCCCTAGCGCGTGCCAATGGCACGGTGACAGTATGCATGATGGTTAGGTGAACACAATTAAAAGATAAACATGATAAAAAGCACCTCAATATATCAAAATTAATGAAAATAGAATAGCAAACAATCACAAAATATAATTGGATATTGCCTACGTTTGCTCTTAACTCTTGCATGAAATTGAAAGTAAATGAAAATTCAAATGTCAGATTGAAGGATCAAACGAATGTGGAAGAATTTAAGAGTGCACTGTGTGATTGAGTAAAAAACAACCACCCAAATTCAAAATTTAAGTAAAAAAAATCCACTTAGATCGTCTAGGCCCCGCCTAGCTCCGCCTAACTCCGCCCAGCCCGCCCAGCGCCTAATCTCCTCGCCTTGACGTACATCGTGGCGCCTGCCCACCGTCTAGCGCCTAGGCGCCGCCTAGGCCGCTTTTTAGAGCACTGCTTATGACATCAAAATCAAAATGGACAATCTTCTAAATTGATGATTCAAATACATTTAATATACTAAATAGAAACACAATACTAACATTCACAAAATTAATAGAGTAGTAGTTGTAATTTCGGAAACCATGCAAACCAATTTCAAAACTTAATTTCAACAATGGAAAAAAAAATCAGATGGGTGTACATATGGATTGGAACGGGTACAACATTGTAGCGCTCATATTGTGTTAGCAGCCCCTACTACTTCATTGTAACATCTGAAAGTTACTTAGTTTGGATGAGTCCCATATGAATCAAATAATTATTTCTCCTTAGTATAAAAGCAAGGAATATGTGTTTCTATCTCGATCATCTATCGCAACTGCATACCGAAAGAGTATTTTTCATCAGCAAATACATAAAACACTCACTCATCTTGCACACAAAAGCTTTAAAGACAATGTATAAGGAGTCTCCTTTCATCTACCACCCCCACTCTAAATGACCACTATCTCTCAAAACTACATTCACTACTTCTAATATTACAGTTACTTCTAAATCTTAAAGTCTGAGGTTCCACCTTAAAACTAATTGGTGCTAAGGAGAGTGGCCCAGGATCTTTATATATTATAGGCAAGGTTTGTCAATTTCCGATGTGGGATAATATCTCTAACACGCCCCCTCACGTGTAGCGGGCTTTGCCAAAGCTTACAACGTGGACTTATCATTTGGGTGGCGCGGAGTAGCATCATGGGCCGTTGGGCCTGCACGTGTAATGGACCTGCTCTGATACCATCTTAAAGTCTGAGGTTCCACCTCAAAACCAATTGGTGCTAATGGGAGTAGCCCAGAATCTTTATATATTATAGGCAAGGTTTGTCAATTCCCGATTTGAGATAATATCTCTAACACTAAACACCAACACATCAGCATGGTCTAAAAGCATCCTGAAATGGACAACATAACATTTTAATCATACTCTGATTATAGTGGGTTGCACTGATAGATGGTAAAATAGATCCTTTAGAGAAGACAACGAACCACAATAAAAAACAATACTAAAGACTCAGATTGAGTGAGCATAAAAAGATGCCCATTCTTCGGTGAGGTTACTAAATCAACATTTGTCAAATATCAAGACACAATGTTAGTTGCGCAAGAAGAGAATACTCAATTTGAACTCAATAGCATATAAAAAAAATCAATAGAAATATAATAAAGGAGCTCAGATCACCTGGCATGGCATCAAGAATACCATGCATCATAGCAGCATGAAGCTCCAAGTGTAAATGAGTTTTAACATGATACTAAGTGACAGTTTCCCCACCCCCTTAGAATGTCACCTCTTAAACTTTCGAGCAAGTAAATTTCCCGGCCACCGCTCCAAAAGAGGTAGTAATTAATTGGCTGCTCGATCAGCTGCAAGTGTAGACCGCAGAAAAGAAAGAAGCATTAGCAAAATTTTCATAATGTAGGATAGTAAATGTGAGCAATGTAAAGGGCATGCATAAAAGCAGTAAATTGAAATCTTAAGACATAGCTAACTAATGTATCAGGAAAACGGAAGTTAAATCAAAGGGGTTCCTCGAACAGATTCTCTGATCAATATGAAGCATGAAGGCACTCTTTTATTTAGAACACATAATTATCTCGTTAAAGTACTTCTAAGTCCTCAACCAACCAAGAAATAAAAAGAGTGCATAAATAACACATTTCTGATTAAAAACATGCAAGTATGTCATATTAATCAATTTACCAATGTTTACATTACACCTGGGGCACATATGGTAAACTGCTATTTTGGTGATCGGCTCATACAACCCAATTTATTTAACTGTAATCAAACAAACAAAATTGAAAAACCCATATTGCATTTAGGGATTAATCATTTTATAGAACTGCAAATTAGATCTTATAACTCCACAACCTCGCAATCAAGTTAAACCACAACCAAGACAGTCTCAAACCAAGTAAATTTCAATAATCAAATGCAAACAACACTTAAATTGCGTACCTGTTACTTCTGGCTTTGATACGGGAGATGAATTGAATTTATACATTTTTTGATATAATTACAGTTTAGCAAAAGAGCCTAATTTCAAATTGGGGAATTTTGACTCAAACAAAAGGGTGTTTAAAATTGATAAAAATGGAGAAAAAATGCATTTTGTTAGAAGTAAAACTGAAAGGTAACAATCGTTGACAATTAGTAAATTCACGGGAGTGATGAGCAAACAATTGAGAGATTGAGGACACAGGGAAGAAATGGTGTGTCTGAGTAGTCGATAACTATAGACAGAGAACGCAGGATTCGGATCAAGTGTTATGACTCGCGGATAGTTGAGAGATTGAGGGTAATCTGAGGGAGGAAGAATCGAAACCGAATATAGAATCAAACTACTCTACCAAAAGAGTTAACCTTATAAACGTGAAAGTGACCACATATGAATTCAAAGTTTAACCTATGTTAAAAATATCACCAACTGCTAATTTTTCAGAAGGCATGTAAATTTTTCTAAAAGGAGACCTCTCTAAACCGATGATCAAATTTGTCTGGGCTATTCGCTTCAGTGATGACCTAAATTTATTGAGTTGGATTTGCTGAGGGTTATGCTGGGATGGATGATGCACTATTTTTTACTTTAAAAATCATGAAATTGAAGATATGAAGAGAGAATCAAACTACTCTACCATACCAAAAGAGTTAAAGTTATAAACCTGAAAGTGCCCACATATGAATTTAATGTTCAACATATGTTATAAATACCACCAATTTCTAATTTTTCAGAAGGCAAGTAAATTTTTCTAAAAGTACAAAAAAAAAAGACAGTTTTCGAAAAAAAGAGTTGGAGAACGTAGGATCCGGATCAAGTCTAATTATGACTCGTAGATAGTTGAGAGATTGAGGGTAATCTGAGGGAGAAAGAATTGAAACTGAAGATTGTCCTTTATATAACCCAATCATGAAGAAAATAGAGTTAGCAAGAGATTTGTTAGATTGAAACAAAGAAGGAGAAGGATTTGGGGAGAAACGGTCATCCTTTTTCATAAAAGGGAAACGTAGAAGGAAAAGGTTTGGAGAAAAGGTCGACAGTTTTCGGAAAAAAAGTTGGATTAAATCTCAACCACTCTTTGTCTTTTTTTTTAGAATGAATCTCATCCCTTCATTGTGTGGTGGTTATTCTTGAGGTGTATTGTAATATAGACTAGTACTCCCTAGCCCGTGCCAATGGCACGGTGACAGTATGCATGATGGCCAGGTGAACACAATTAAAAGATAAACATGATAAAAAGCACCTCAATATCTCAAAATTAATGAAAATAGAATAGCAAACAATCAAAAAATATAATTGGATATTGCATATGTTAAAAATACCACCAATTTCTAATTTTTCAGATGCATGTAAATTTTTCTAAAAGTACAAAAAAAAAAGACAGATAATTTGCAGAGGATTGTGAGGGAAATAAGGATTAACCAACAAATTAAAGAAACTAAGGGAGATATGTATGTTTATTGGAATGCTTGGTACTATTTGGACGACTTTCTCTTTAATGAGCAAATCATTGAGAGATTGAGAACACAAGGAAAAAATTGGGGGTGTTGGAGTAATCGATAACTATAGACGGAGAACGCAGGATTCGAATCAAGTGTTATGACTCATGGATAGTTGAGAGATTGAGGGTAATCCGATGGAAAAAGAATCGAAACCAAAGATTGTTCTTTATATAACCCAATCATGAAGAAAATAGAGTTGGGAAGAGATTTGTTAGATTGAAACAGAGAAGGAGAAGGATTTGGGGAGAAACGGTCATCCTTTTTCTCTGAAGGGAAATGTAGAAGGAAAAGGTTTGGAGAAAAGGTCGACAGTTTTCGGAAAAAAAGTTGGATTAAATCTCAACCACTCTTTGTCTTTTTTTTTTAGAATGAATCTCATCCCTTCATTGTGTGGTGGTTATTCTTGAGGTGTATTGTAATATAGATGGGAGATAATGATAAATAAACTAATCCATTCAAAAATTGCTTATCTGAAAATTGTTTTGTAATAAATAAAGAATAATAACCTAACATATATAAAAATTGTTTCAGAACATATAGAAAGAAAAAACCCATAACTTAGTCTGATTTCCACTTGAAAAAGAAAAGAAAATCCATTTACCATATTACTACGTGTATTACAAAAATCGGAACATCAACAATGCGCACACACACGACCCTTCTGTATAAGGACTCGAAGAAAATGTTATTGGGAGAAGGGTTTCTCGAAGCTGCGTGTTAGCTAAAATAAAGCATCATGCACTGACTCCTGTCCGCCTATAACCTGCCAAAAATAAAATATTAGGAAGAAACTAATAACAACGTTTTAACATCAAGCATAGTACTTAAAAATCTAGGAAAATTTGAGGAGGAACCCTCACAATTAAGGATGGATAGAACAATGAAAATAAGCAATTTAAAATCACCAATTTAAAATCACCAAACTAATGGAAAAGTCATATTGGCCATAAAAGAATAAATGATAAAAATCAATTTAAATGATAAATAAATCACTTTTCAGTTGCCCAAAAGAAGGAATGCACATCAGATAATAATAAAAAAAAACTATATTCATACCAAGAAATCAGTTGGTGGAGAAGGCTTTGGTAAACTATGTGTGTTTGTGAAGTTAAAATGCCAAAGAAAACAAACAAAAACACTTTTCTCTCAACACTTTTCACCCATAAATATACAAATATATTTTATTATTATCACATTAATTTAATATTTGAAATTTCGTCAAAAATAATAAAATTTTATAATTTGTTTATTAAGTTTAATCATGTTTGATGCTGCAGGAAACATGTTGATCAGCCTATGACCAGCAACTAGGTTGATCCACTGGCTTTGATTGACCTGAACAAAGAACCCATGACTAGCCGGAATGGTCTCTAGCAAAGACCCTCGGGCGTGAGAGTAAGTATGGTGTTTAGAGCTGATTATAATGAATAGAAGTATTCAGAATAACCAATAGCAATAATATCAAAACCGTTAGTGTTGTGAAGTATTTATAGGCCTTGATAAGAGATATAATTGTAGTAGGATTGCATGAGATCCAGAGAATCATGGACTAAATCGTGGAAATAATCGTGTCCATATATAACTCCTTATTTGTAGGGAGTCTGTTAAGAAAAGAATTGTAGATACGTTACGACTTCGTAAGTCGACGTACGTCCTGTAGGTAGAGGTCGCATGCATCGATCTAGGTTGACCTGACTGAATGATATAGTCGGGTAATGTCCAAATAAGAGATGGATCGTCGGTCGGACAAAGCTAGGTCGGGACCAAGGAGGTCGGACAATGAGCTAGGTCGACTGATCTTGGCTGATGGGCCTTAGACCTTTGTAATAATTGGATCGACCTACTAAGAAAGTGGTGGCAATAATGAACGTAAAATTGGGCTTGCTCGCTGGGCCTAGCCCGTCACTTTTATTCCGTGCAGTGGCCCCCTAAACATATGCCCCGTCCGCATGCAAACGGATGGGAAGTTTGAAAATGGTTTTATAAAATGAGACGGAACATACGAGCGTGATTCAGAAAACAAGAGAGTCGCCATTCCATTTTTAAGAAGGAAAACTTCGAAAAAACTTTTGTAAAGAGACAACGGGTTCGGGGGTCAGGTTACGTATTGGGAAGAATGAGAAGTTCACCCAAAATGCCTCATAATGAGTCTTTCTAATCAAGCATCCTTTAAATTTAACAAGTGTGTGCCATGTGTGAGACAAAAGAGAGTAAATGCCTTTTTATTAATCAGATGAGGTAATTACATCTTGTGAACCACTTTGAGCGGGGGGCCACATCCCGAGTACAAGGTTTAGGAATAGATTACAACTGAAAAGTAACCTCTGCAAGTGGCTAGGTGTGTCGTACGACACAGGACCTAGTCTGTCTAGGTGTGTCGCATGACACAGAGAGCCATTTGCAGAGGTCTTATAAAGCTTACTTACAGAAGAAACAAGGCAACATTAAGATCAAATAACACCATACATGTATCCCAGAGACCACAGAGATCAATAATCAATACTCAAGAGAGTATGGATATGAGTGATCCATACTCATCTTGGTGAACAAGCAAAACACATCAAAATGACACAATAGCATGCAATAAACATGAAAACGACAAATGATTCACAGTACCTGGGACTAGAACAGAGATGTTATAATCAAAACTCTACACTAATCATCAAATTAAGCATGTAGATGCATGAATAAGAAAGGAAAAGATAGAGAAGGAGAGAGAAAGAGTGTCAACTTTGTAGACCACAATTCTTATACCAAGTTAGGTATAGAAATCTTCAGATATTAGCTCCAGAACCAATATCAAACTCAGATGGGATTAGATGTAGATGGCTCCATGTGTGTGATGTAGAGAATTGTGTGAGAGAGAGAGAATTATGTGTGTGAGAGAGAGAGGAATTGTGTGTGTTTGATAAACTACTGTGTGTATGGGCTCATTTTGGCAGAGTAACTCTAAGATGTGTCGAAAAGGATCCTGAAATGAGAGAAGGAAGTTCTAATTTATAGGCTTCTAGAAATGGCATAGTGTGTCGCACGACAGAGGCTGTGCATTTTTCAAGGCACGCTCTGTCGCACGGCACAGTAAGCCACAACTGCTTTTGGCGCCAAATAACTGCCCAGGAACCTTCTTAAGTAATTCCCCATATGTCCAAATGCATGGATAAATGCCCGATAGGTACTTCTTTGGTAGAAAACTTATGGAAAGTCCTCGGAAGCCTCGGAATAAAATGTAAATGTACCAAAATGCCCCTAGTGCACTATTATATAAAAGGCACTGTACGGGTCGCGAGTTGGATTGGGGTACTCACAGTAGCCCCTCGACAACGTCACTTATGGAAGAAGTGGGGTTGTCGACAAGAAAGGATCCCAAGCCTAACGAGCGGCTGGTGGGAAAAAGAAAGACCAAAGTGGTCAAATGGCTGGACCTTTTGAGAAAGGATTCCTACGTATCCCTAAGAGGGAATCAAGCCGGATCGTAGTTCAAGCAAGTGAGGACGTGCGGTGTCTCAAACCAAAGTGGTATAGATGACTATTATGGGGAAGTCGCCCGAAAATTTGACTATTATGGGGAAGTCGCCCGAAGGTTTGACTATTATGGGGAAGTCGCCCGAAAATTTGACTGTTATGAGGAAGTCGCCCGAAAGTTTGACTGTCATGGGGAAGTCGCCCGAAAGTTTGACTATTATGTGAAAGTCGCCCGAAAGTTTGACTATTATGGGGAAGTCACCCGAAAATTTGACTATTATGGGGAAGTCGCCCGAAAATTTGACTAGTATGGGGAAGTCGCCCGAAAGTTTGACTATTATGGGGAAGTCGCCCGAAAATTTGACTATTGAGAAATAGACAGTAAAACAGGCCACAGGGGCAAAAGAGGAAAAAACAAGCAACATGGTAGAGAAATAAGGATTTCGATCGAAAATCTCCATCAACTTGCGAAACCATGCCTCCCCGTTTGCGTCCAACCAAGAAAGCACAACAACATGTGGAATTGGCCGACAAAAGGAAGAAGGTGAAGAGGACCATCGGCCATTTTTTCCTCAAACTCCGTGGGGTCAATTCTATCCACAATTGGACAAGCACACATCTGTTGGTAGAAAATCCGCGGTATGAATCCTACAATACTTGTTAACTATTGATTTGAATTTTGAATTTTGGAAAAAACAAATTGTTTAAAATTAATTTTGCATGTTAAAATTAATTGATATAAATCGAAAATTGCATGTATATGATAATGATAAAGTTGCATGGATTGTACTAAGAATTATGATGATGAATACAAATTTACACTATTTGAATAAAACTAATTTTGTTAAAAAAGTGAGACTGACTCAAAAGAACAATAAACAATTTTGTAAAGAAAATGGGACGGACCCGAAACGAGTATCATTGATTTTGCAAAGAAGATAAGTGGGATAGACCCAAAGAAAAAATGATGATTTTTGTGAAAAAAAAAGTGGGACAGACCCAAAGAAAATATCGATGATTTTTGCGAAAAAGTGGGAATGTGGGACAGACCCAAGGAAAATAACAATGATTTTTCCTTTGTAATCATAACATGATTTCAAGAACATAATGACATTTAATTGACTGAGATTTTAATACCTGTGTTGTGTTTACCTATAGGGATTGCGCACGAGAGGATCACCTGAGGTGATTGGCCGTCTTTGGAAGAGCTTGCCGGGTAGTGCAGATGTGTCACATTCACCCAAGGGCATGGTTTGTGCGGCTGGGTTTGGCCAGTTCTTTGAGATGGCAGAGGCTGTTGGGAACACCTAGAGGAGTATTGAGCTGATGAAGGATTTTTGTCAGTTCTTCTGGTGGGAGACTACACATTCTTTTCACTTTACTTGGGGTGAGACTACAGTGACTCCCTATGATTTCACGGTCATCACGGGGTTACCATTCATGGATCAGCCCATCTACACAGTTGAGCTCGTGCCTCTTGCTGAGGGTAATATCTTGGGATTAGTTGTCTTAGCCCTTTAGGACAAGAAGGGGAATGGTTATGAGTTGGGGGAGATTCATGGTAGGATCGAGGTGCAGAGACAGGCTTATCCTCCCGTCTTCGATGATTCTGCTGATAGTAGGCTCCGAGCTAAAAGACTAGCTAGGGCTTTTGTTTGGGCCGGGTTATCTGATACGATGTTTCCCAATGGCACCTCTACTGCTCTCACTGCACTTCTTGGGCCTCTTAGGGTTTGGGGGAATGTGAGGAACCTTTCCTGGAGAGAAGCAGGGCTCGCTGAGATGTACTTGGCCCTAGATGATATCAGTAGGGGAGAGGCGAGGTCCTTCTACTGTTGTCAGATGGCTTTTGAGGTAGCTTTTCATCTTTACTCTTTCCTTGCACATTCATTTTTAAAATCTATTATTATCATCATTTATTTATCTCACATTGTCTGTTTCCAGGCCTGGACTTATGAGGTGCTCAGCTGCTATCCTTGGAGGTTCAAGGACGAGTATCCAGCTACTACTTATCCCGCTCTCAGACGTTGGACCAAGGATGCTCGGAGACAGACTCTGGTAGCTGGAGTGAGGAGTAGGATGACAGCCTCTTATGTCGATACGATGATTTTGTTGAGAGGGGTTCACAACAACCTCTCTTTATTCCCATGGGCTGATAGATATACAGTTGCGCACTTAGATTATGATATTCATCTAACAGAGTGCCACAAGCTACTGGTGGTTTTGATTGGAGATGCTATGTACTTGGCAGAGAGAGTGTATAGGCAGCATGGGGCCAACAGACTTGCCTTAGTCCCCAATAATCTTCCAAACAGGATGTGGTTCCCTCGTTAGTTGGATGATGTAGATGAATTGATTCTGGGTGTGGGGGCTTATCAGTATGCTCATGAGGGGGATTATGCCATGTATGTTGCCGGGAAGTTGCAGTCTCCTCAGGTCAGAGTTGGGTATGATGTTCAAGGTGTGGGGACCTCTATTGGATTTGTGGCTAGACCTCCTCTACCTCCAGCGTATATTGACTATCAGGGTGGTGTCCATGTACGGCGAGCTCCCATTGACATGACTCAGATTCATCCTCATCTTCAGCTCCCACAAGGAGCGAGATCTGTAAGTATTGCTTCATGCCTCTTTTAAATTGCTTGCTTTCATTTCCATTATCAAGAACTGTCTTCTGAAATATTTATGTGTCTGATTGTAACAGGTTCCAGCCCAGTCTTACAGGCACTTTGCTTGAGCTTTCACAGGTGGCGTGGGCATGATTCATCAGCTGCAGAAGGGCGTAAAGTACTGGAAGAATCAGTGTAAGTCTCAGGGCTCGGTGAACATCTTTCCTCCAGGTCAGCCAAAGAGGAAGAAGGGTTAATTTGATGCGAGTACTAGCAGATCGAGGATTCGTACCAAGAATCCATCTGTGACTCTGTCCAGCTCCAGTGATGATGATGAGACTGACCCTTATGAGCTCGAGTCCACTGTTGTGGATGAGGCTGATGAGTATTATTACGTGGAGACTGAGTCATATCAGGCCCCGAAGGTTTGACTATTATGGGGAAGTCGCTCGAAGATTTGACTATTATGGGGAAGTCGCCCGAAAATTTGAGTGTTATGAGGAAGTCGCCCGAAAGTTTGACTGTCATGGGGAAGTCGCCCGAAAGTTTGACTATTATGTGAAAGTCGTCCAAAAGTTTGACTATTATGCGGAAGTCACCCGAAAATTTGACTATTATGGGGAAGTCGCCCGAAAATTTGACTAGTATGGGGAAGTCGCCCGAAAGTTTGACTATTATGGGGAAGTCGGCCAAAAATTTGACTATTGAGAAATAGACAGTAAAACAGGCCACAGGGGCAAAAGAGGAAAAAACAAGCAACATGGTAGAGAAATAAGGATTTCGATCGAAAATCTCCATCAACTTGCGAAATCATGCCTCCCCGTTTGCGTCCAACCAGGAAAGCACAACAACATGTGGAATTGGCCGACAAAAGGAAGAAGGTGAAGAGGACCATCGGCCATTTTTTCCTCTAACTCCGCGGGGTCAATTCTATCCACAATTGGACAAGCACACATCTGTTGGTAGAAAATCCGCGGTATGAATCCTACAATACTTGTTAACTATTGATTTGAATTTTGAATTTTGGAAAAAACAAATTGTTTAAAATTAATTTTGCATGTTAAAATTAATTGATATAAATCGAAAATTGCATGTATATGATAATGATAAAGTTGCATGGATTGTACTAAGAATTATGATGATGAATACAAATTTACACTATTTGAATAAAACTAATTTTGTTAAAAAAGTGAGACTGACTCAAAAGAACAATAAACAATTTTGTAAAGAAAATGGGACGGACCCGAAACGAGTATCATTGATTTTGCAAAGAAGATAAGTGGGATAGACCCAAAGAAAAAATGATGATTTTTGTGAAAAAAAAAGTGGGACAGACCCAAAGAAAATATCGATGATTTTTGTGAAAAAGTGGGAATGTGGGACAGACCCAAAGAAAATAACAATGATTTTTCCTTTGTAATCATAACATGATTTCAAGAACATAATGACATTTAATTGACTGAGATTTTAATACCTGTGTTGTGTTTACCTATAAGGATTGCGCACGAGAGGATCACCTGAGGTGATTGGCCGTCTTTGGAAGAGCTTGCCGGGTAGTGCAGATGTGTCACATTCACCCAAGGGCATGGTTTGTGCGGCTGGGTTTGGCCAGTTCTTTGAGATGGCAGAGGCTGTTGGGAACACCTAGAGGAGTATTGAGCTGATGAAGGATTTTTGTCAGTTCTTCTGGTGGGAGACTACACATTCTTTTCACTTTACTTGGGGTGAGACTACAGTGACTCCCTATGATTTCACGGTCATCACGGGGTTACCATTCATGGATCAACCCATCTACACAGTTGAGCCCGCGCCTCTTGCTGAGGGTAATATCTTGGGATTAGTTGGCTTAGCCCTTTAGGACAAGAAGGGGAATGGTTATGAGTTGGGGGAGATTCATGGTAGGATCGAGGTGCAGAGACAGGCTTATCCTCCCGTCTTCGATGATTCTGCTGATAGTAGGCTCCGAGCTAAAAGACTAGCTAGGGCTTTTGTTTGGGCCGGGTTATCTGATACGATGTTTCCCAATGGCGCCTCTACTGCTCTCACTGCACTTCTTGAGCCTCTTAGGGTTTGGGGGAATGTGAGGAACCTTTCCTGGAGAGAAGCAGGGCTCACTGAGATGTACTTGGCCCTAGATGATATCAGTAGGGGAGAGGCGAGGTCCTTCTACTGTTGTCAGATGGCTTTTGAGGTAGCTTTTCATCTTTACTCTTTCCTTGCACATTCATTTTTAAAATCAATTATTATCATCATTTATTTATCTCAAATTGTCTGTTTCCAGGCCTGGACTTATGAGGTGCTCAGCTGCTATCCTTGGAGGTTCAAGGACGAGTATCCAGCTACTACTTATCCCGCTCTCAGACGTTGGACCAAGGATGCTCGGAGACAGACTCTGGTAGCTGGAGTGAGGAGTAGGATGACAGCCTCTTATGTCGATACGATGATATTGTTGAGAGGGGTTCACAACAACCTCTCTTTATTCCCATGGGCTGATAGATATACAGCTGCACACTTAGATTATGATATTCATCTGACAGAGTGCCACAAGCTACTGGTGGTTTTGACTGGAGATGCTATGTACTTGGCAGAGAGAGTGTATAGGCAGCATGGGGCCAACAGACTTGCCTTAGTCCCCAATAATCTTCCGAACAGGATGTGGTTCCCTCGTTAGTTGGATGATGTAGATGAATTGATTCTGGGTGTGGGGGCTTATCAGTATGTTCATGAGGGGGATTATGCCATGTATGTTGCTGGGAAGTTGCAGTCTCCCCAGGTTAGAGTTGGGTATGATGTTCAGGGTGTGGGGACCTCTATTGGATTTGTGGCTAGACCTCCTCTACCTCCAGCGTATATTGACTATCAGGGTGGTGTCCATGTACGGCGAGCTCCCATTGACATGACTCAGATTCATCCTCATCTTCAGCTCCCACAAGGCGCGAGATCTGTAAGTATTGCTTCCTGCCTCTTTTAAATTGCTTGCTTTCATTTCCATTATCAAGAACTGTCTTCTGAAATATTTATGTGTCTGATTGTAACAGGTTCCTGCCCAGTCTTACAGGCACTTTGCTCGAGCTTTCACAGGTGGCGTGGGCATGATTCATCAGCTGCAGAAGGGCGTAAAGTACTGGAAGAATCAGTGCAAGTCTCAGGGCTCGGTGAACATCTTTCCTCTAGGTCAGCCAAAGAGGAAGAAGGGTTAATTTGATGCGAGTACTAGCATATCGAGGATTCGGACCAAGAATCCATCTGTGACTCTGTCCAGCTCCAGTGATGATGATGAGACTGACCCTTATGAGCTCGAGTCCACTGTTGTGGATGAGGCTGATGAGTATTATTACGTGGAGACTGAGTCATATCAGGCCCCTTCAGACGATCCAGATGAGTCCGAAGAGGATGAGGGCGGTGAGGATGAGGAGGGTGATGATGGTGATGAGGAAGAGGAGGAGTCAAAGTAGTCCCCATGATCAGATTGTGACCATTTGATTATTGTACCTTGTGGCTTGACTATCGCACTTTAGACACTTTATTTTTATTATGCACATCTTTGTACGGATTTGAACATTTATTTATGTATTGTTAGTTTTTATTGCACGAGTCCATCCATTTGAAAATGAAAATGGGGTGATGATTTTATGTGTTTATGATTTATGGGGTGATTGTGTATATGGTTTGTATATGTATGTATGATGTATGGACAAGTGAACCCTTCTCCCATGCATTTGCGAAATGGATGGGTGATATGTTGCAGCATAAACAAGTCAGGGTGTGCACTGGTGAGTGCAGATTGCAGCAATTTTGTTGCTGTCTGATGGTGGCAATGTGTCTCGCACGACTAAGACAGCCTAAATGACAGGCTTCTTCCCAACCAAGCTTCATATTCATTTCAAGACAACACCTTTTCCCAGGATAAGAATTTCAGCAGCCCCAAGTGGAGTAGACATCAACTTCAATTGTAAAGCTAGCATTAAAGATCAAGACTGTAAAGCAAGCCCCAGAATCTACACAGAAGATCCTATATATAAACAATCCCTTTCTGCCTGACAGAGCCCGGTACGGAGAAATTTTTGCGAACCCAGAATGCTAGCTAGAATCCTGATCGGATTCGGTCACCCAAAGAGATCCCGAATTGAATTTGGTGCAGCCCCCATTTTGACGAAATCCCTGGGGAGTATTTGTGAACCCAGGAAGCAGACTCCCATTATAAGTAACCACCCAAATAAGCCGTGAACTAAGTCTGGTGTAGCCCCACTTTGACAGAGTGTCATGTTACAGAACAAGGTTACCCATCCTTCTATTTGTACCCTAGTCAAACAGTTATTGGAAAAGACTCAAAAATATATGTTGGTGTAGTGCCCTAGGTGTTTAGTTATGTTTGACTTATAACTTAAACTGCTATGTAATCGTCTTTATCATTTATTATAGAGAAAGTTTATTTGGTTCATTATATGTTTATATGTTTATTATATTGAACTGTGTCCCTAGTTATTATGAATAACTAGTATAAGTTGGTAATGGATAATCATGGAGATGATTATATGCATGTGATGCACATTACAATTATGGATACTTGCTAGAGAATGAGTATTGGACATGACCTACTGATGAGATTTATGACATGGTCAATAGTTATATGTGTTATGATTAAATCTCATGATAGTTGTTGGGTATGCATATTTTAACCCTCCTATTTTAGATTAGATTTGATTGATACCATAACCTCCTGTCTATTTTAAAGACTTTAGGACCCTATGTAATGAAGCTTAGACTTCAATTTTTAGCTAAGTCCATTTTATAGAATAGGTTAAAATTAGGCTTGAAGACTGGCACAAGACTCATTGGATTTGAGGATTGAAGTTCAAGAAGTTTCAAACCGCTCTACAGCAACTGCATATGCTGAACCGCCTTGTGGAATTCCTTGTTTGAAACCTCCTTTGAACAACTGCAGTGCAACCGCATGTGAACCGCATCTGTGCAGTTCAACATCTTGACCGCACTCTGCAACCTCACTGGTGTATCCAACCGCACTTGTCAAAACCGCATGTACACCAGGACTACATCCAATGATTAAAGACTTGAAGTGAACCACTTTTTACCGTTGGAATCCACGTCAGCAATATCAAAAGTCAACCACTTAATCTTGTCACATGATTCAATGTCAGAGAAGATCTGCAAGGATCTTGAAAAGGTGACGTGTGTCCTAACTACCTTACTTGCAGCTGAAGCCTGATCAGCTTTATCTGCAGCTGCTGTACCAAAGGACAAAAGTGGATATTGTGGACCAATGGGAAAGCATCAAGTACTGTCCTTACATTAGCTCTGTTTAACGGCTATATCTTGGATGCTTGGGTATAAATACCCCTAATCTTCACCATTTGAAGATTGCTTAAAAAAATTGAAAGTGCTGTGTTCATAGAAGCTGAAGCTTTACCCAAAAATTCTAAGTCCTTTGAATTTTCATCTTCAAACTTCAAGAAATATATTCCAGCCCAGAAATCAAGCCTTAACACCATCAAGAATCATTGTGCTCTCCATCTTATAGATTTATAGAGCCTTGATCTTGTTCTCACACACACACCTCACTTATTTAATCACATAGATTAATCATTTGAGATACATTGGTTATAGTCTAGGATTTGATCTTCATAGAATAGATTTTAGATCTGAGTTTGAATACATTGTAACTTGTAATCTCTCTCATACTAAATATAAAATCTAACTCTTAGAAAATCCAAAACTAACCATCTTGGTAGTGGACGTAGATCGTTTATCGATTGAACCACTCCAAATATTGTGTTCTTATATTTCTGCATTTATTATTTCTTGTGCTTACTAATCATCTATATCTGTCTCTGTTTGATCTTATTTTAGTTATCCATTATTAAGAATTGTGTTTCGAGTTAACATTGTCAAAACCTCACTTGTTTGTAAACTGCACTCACCAAAACCGCATTATCAAAACCGCTTTACAAACCGCCTCTCCAAAACCGCTTTGTATCTCTATTATTCCGCTGTGCATTTTACATCTCTACTTGCATTATATTATCAACTGCAAGCGGTTTTGTAAGCTTAGAGGTTTAGTTTTCAAAAGAGGGCAAAAAATTTGTAACAGCTATTCACCCCCCCTCTAGCTGTTTTTCACCCTTGTTGCCACCTTTGGGATCAACACGTGGTATCAGAGCTAACACATTTATAAAACCACTGTTTTTCAAGCTTAACAGCTTGTGTGCCGATTCAATATGGCAAACTCAAAGACAATGACAACTGTTAACTATTCACACATTCCAATTTTGGACGAAGACCACTTTGACATCTGAAAGGTCCGAATGCTTATTCATTTGGAAACTATTGATGCATGCTGGTGGAGTGCGTAATCAACGGCCCGTTCGTTCCCATGAAGGACAACACTAATGCAACCACCAATACAGAAACTCCAGAAGTCAAAAAGCCAAAAGATGAGTGGTCGGATGAAGAGAAGATATTAGCTGCCTTGGATAGCAAGGCTAGGCACATCATTTCTGGAACCCTCCCCGTTTCAACCCTTCAAAAAGTGATGTATCTCAAAACCGCAAAGCAGATGTGGGATGCCATAGAGAGCTACCTCGAAGGTGATGACGAATGCAAGGAAAACAAATTATATGCTGTTGAAAGATCCTATAACAAATTCAACAGAAAATCCAACGAAACCTTGCTTCAAACCTACGACCTCTATGTTGAGGTAGTTAATGCTTGTAGATCTCTTGGCAAAACCTTAACTGATAAGGAAATCAATATGACTTTCCTAGCTGCTTTAGGTTCTAGATGGGTAAATAAAGCAACCTCTCTAGAAGACTCCAAAGTTTTGAATACTTGGTCGTTAAGTAACTTGTATGCAAATCTTAGAGTCTATGAGCTTAAATTAAATCACATTGAAGAGATTGAAGGGAAAACCAAATCGCTTTCCATGTCCGTCGTTGAACATGAGGAGAAACCATCCACATCCAATCAAACCACAAATCCTTCCATATCAACCTCATCACTCATCGAGATGGATGATGATGATTTTGCCATGTTTGTGAAAAGATTTCAAAAATTTTAAAAATCTTCAAAACCTTTCACTAAAATATTTTCTAAAGGCAAACCTCCTGTAACATTTTCTAAGGCTGCAGATACAAAGAAAAAGAGTGATCTAGTTTGCTACAACTGTAGAAAACCTGGTCACTTTGCATCTGAGTGTCCACAGCCTAAATATGAATACATGAAAAAGAAAACCTCTCCTGCAAAATTTTCTCGTCGCAAGGGAATGGTTGCTGAGGAGGAAGAGAATTCCAAGAAATTAGCAACTTGGATTGAAACAGACTCTGATGATGGAAGTGATGAAGAAATCGAAGAGGTTAATCTCTGCTTAATTGCAGATGCTTCCGATGAGTCAGATACTGAGTCAATCGAGTTGCTAGATATGGAGGAAGAAGAGGTTTCTGCAAAAATTCCAAATTTTAAATTGGATGATAATGTCAAACTTACTCCTAGCATTAAGATATGAAATTGCTCGTATTCACGTCCTATTTTTCCTCCTACAAATGCTCCACCTTCTAAGGCAATTCCAAAGAAGAAAATTTTGAAAAAGGTGGTGGAAGAGGTTTCTCCCGTGAAACATGAAAGGACGTTCAAGGAAGCAGAAATAATGATCCATAAGTTCTCTAATGTTAAGAAAGCTTTAAGTTTAGCTCATGATGAAATTTCTCAGTACAAGACGGAGAAAACTGTGATGAGGTCTGAAATTTCAAATCTTAAGGACCAAATCAAAAGTATGACTCCTCTTGCTGATCAAAACCGCACCCTTGAAACTAAGGTTGCTGCACTTCAACTATGGAATGATGACCTGGTCACTCAAATCAACGATCTCCAAAAGATTATTGATGGGTGGCTCAAGTCAAAATCCACCATGGATCAAATTATAGATACCCAAATACCCGGTGGAATTAAAGAGGGTCTGGGATTTGGATCTGCTGAAGAGGAGAAGTATGCATCCTGTTGTGAAAAGGATGAGGAAATTTTGAAACTAACTAAAGAAATTCCTAAAGGGAAGCATGCTAATTCTAAGGGTAAAGGACAACAAAATTTTAATTATGTCTACCCAAAGAAACAATATGGGAAGAACTCTCAGATGAAAAGCAAAGGATTCTGAGAGTGTAGCTTCAGAGGAAATGGCTTATGGAGTTGGCCTCATCCCTGCTCCAACCGCTTCTGGTGGAACAGGTGGTGCTGGCAACTGCAAGGCTGACCGCCCTTCTTCTTCGACCGCTTCTCCTACCTTCAAAAGCAAGAATAGCGTTCCTAGAAAATACGTGGTCAAACCAAAGCCAGTTCCCCTTGTTAAGGCTGAAACCGCTGCTCCCAAACCGCGTGCAACTCCTAAGAAAAGTAAGGAGTTAGTAAAACCTCATGATGCTTGTAGCTTTTATAAATGCTCTGTGTGTGATGGTTTAGGTCACAAGGCTGCAGAATGCCTTTTGCGGTTCACATCCAATGCCAGGAAGAGTAAACCTCATTCTGTCAAACAGGTGTGGGTCGTGAAAGGTTGCTAACTTCAGGACCCAAGGAATAAAGGGGGACCTCGGTTCTTAATGTTTATATTTCAGGTCCTCTGCTTAATGGCTGGTCACTCTAAGGATAATGAATGGTATCTTGACAGTGGTTGCTCAAGACATATAACTGGAGATAGATCATTACTTGAAGATGTCATTGAAGCAAGTGGTCCGTCTGTAACCTTTGGTGACAACAACAAAGGCAAGACCATTGGATATGGTGTTATAAGGAGAGAAAACCTAACCATTGAGAAGGTTTCTCTTGTTGAAGGACTCAAGCACAACCTCCTTTCAATTTCTCAATTCTGCGACAAAGGAATACTTTGCAACTTCACGTCATCAAACTGCTTTATCAAAGATAGTATTTTCGGAGTCACTCTACTCACAGGGATTCGTAAGAGTAATATTTACATTATTGATCTAGATTCTGCATGTAGTATTACTAATCTCTGTTTTGTAGCTATAAATGTGAGCGAAAATAGTTGGCTATGGCACAAGAGGTTGAGCCACCTGAATTTCAAGTATCTTGTAAAGATTGGAAGGGAAAACCTCGTTCGTGGTTTACCCAAAGTGTCTGACCACCATCCTGTGAAATGCAGTGCATGCCAACTTGGTAAGCAGTCCGCGTCGTCTTTCACCAGCAAGACCGCTCCATCAACTTCAAGATGCTTACAACTGCTTCACATAGATTTGTTTGGACCTGTAACCACTGCCAGTATTGGAGGAAGAAGATATACTTTAGTGGTGGTGGATGATTATTCAAGATATACGTGGGTTGAGATGATGATCTCCAATGATGATTGCTATGAGATTCTCACCGCACTTTTTAGACGGCTCCAAACTCAGAAAGAAGACGACATCGTTAGTGTTTGATCAGATAATGGAACAGAATTTAAGAACAACGGTGTTAGTCAGTATTGTGATGACTATGGAATTGATCACAATTTCTCCACAGCTGGTGTTCCACAACAAAATGGGGTTGTGGAAAGGAAGAACAGGACGTTGATTGAGGCTGGAAAGACAATGATATCTGAAGCTAAGTTGCCTCAGTATTTCTGGGCTGAAGAAATCAACACAGCATGCTTCACTCAGAACCGCTCCCTCATCAACAAAACCTATAACAAGACTCCATATGAGCTTTGGAGAGGAAGAACCCCCAACATTGCTTTCTTCAAGATCTTTGGCTGCAAATGCTTTATCCTCTACAACGGAAGAGAAAATAGAGGTAAATTCGGAGCCAAGGCCGATAAAGGTATTTTTGTTGGGTATGCTAAACATTCAAAAGCTTTTCGTGTTTTCAATAAAACTAGTTTAAAAATAGTTGAGTCTATCCATGTCACATTCGATGAGCATTCTCTCCTTGAGCCACATTTGGCTCCAAATGTTGCTGATGATTTTTCTGAGCATAATGAAATAGGTGAATCCTCTAGAACCGCACCTGAACCTCAACCGCAAAATCCAGCACCCTCAACTAAAATTCCCTCAAACCGTACCTTTCAAATCGCACCTGAAGTTTCCACTCCAGATGCAACTCCAAGGGAAGAAGATGTTGAGAATTCCCCCATCCAGCTTATTGAACCTCTTCGTCAACTTACCTTCCATGAATTCGCTGAAGAATCTAACGACGTTCCTATTGAAGATCTTCAGCAAACCTCAGTCCAACCAGACTTACCCCCAGAGGTTCGTGAAGTCAGCAGTCACCCTCTCTCTAATGTGATTGGTTATCTGTTTTCCAGTGTTCAAACAAGGAGATCAAACTATGATGATCATACTTCCTTGTTATCTCAAGTTGAACCCAAGAAGATTGATGAAGCACTCTAAGATTCCAGTTGGGCCGTTGCTATGCAAGAGGAACTCAACCAGTTTGAAAGATGCAAGGTCTGGACATTGGTGCCTAGACCTCAGGATCAAGGAGTGATAGGAACTAAGTGGGTGTTTAGGAAAAAGATGGACGAGAATGGAAGCATCATAAGAAATAAAGCAAGGTTGGTTGCACAAGGATATAGGCAAGAAGAAGGAATTGATTATGATGAAACCTTTGCTCCAGTTGCAAGATTGGAAGCTATAAGAATCTTCTTAGCCTACACCTCTTTCAAGCGTTTCAAGTTATATCAAATGGATGTGAAGAGTGCTTTCCTCAACGGTGAACTGCAAGAGACCGTGTTTGTTGCCCAACCGCCTTGATCTGAAGACTCTAAATTTCCAAATCATGTCTACAAACTCCATAAAGCTTTGTATGGACTTAAGCAAGCTCCAAGGGCATGGTATGAGACTCTTTCTAAATTTTTACTAGAAAAAGAATTTAAACGCGGTAAAATTGATACAACTCTTTTTATTGCCAAATACAATGATCATACTTTACTTGTTCAAATATACGTTGATGATATCATTTTTGGTTCTACTAATGAGTTACTTTGTAAGCGTTTTGAGAAGACAATGAAAAGCAAGTTTGAGATGAGCATGATGGGAGAATTAACATTCTTCCTCGGGCTTCAAATCAAGCAATGCGAAGAAGGCATTTTCCTCAGCCAAGCCAAATACACCAAGGAGTTGATAAAGAAGTTTGAATTAGAAAATGCTAAAGCATATGATACTCCAATGGCCACCGGCAATAAGCTAGATAAGGATCTAAAAGGTAAGAAGGTTGATCAAACCCTATATCGAGGTATGATCGGCTCATTACTTTATTTAACTGCTAGTAGGCCCGATATCATGTTTAGTGTCTGTGTATGTGCTCGCTATCAAGCAGATCCTAGAGAAGCACACTTGATTGCAGTCAAGCATATAATCCGCTATCTATCTGGATCCACTAAACTTGGACTTTGGTATTCCAAAGATTCAAACTTCGATCTTGTAGGTTATTCAGATGCAGATTATGCAGCTTGCACTATTGACAGGAAAAGCACTAGTGGGACTTGTCATTTCCTCGGGAATAGACTAGTTGCTTAGGCCAGCAAGAAGCAAGCTTCAGTTTCAGTGTCAACCACAGAGGCTGAATACATTGCTACTGGAAGTTGTTGCTGTTAAATCCTTTGGATGAAACAGCAGTTGGTGGACTATGGAATTGAAGAAAGAAATTGCCCTATCATGTGTGACAACACTTCAACAATTTCAGTCTCCAACAACCCTGTAATGCATTCCAAGACCAAGAATATAGATATCAAGTATCATTTCCTCAAAGACCATGTGAAGAAGAGGAATATCCATTTAGAGTATGTGGGGACAGACAACCAGATTGCTGATATCCTCACCAAGGCTCTGGACTCCAAGAGATTTTCTTTTCTTAGAGGAGAAATGGGTATGCTTGAACTTAAATGAATCCATTCTTTTTAATTACTAATTTGTGTGTTGAGTATAGGTTGAAATTCCTGTTGAGAATTCAAACCTCACCCTGTTGAAACCGTGTGCATCAAACCGCATGCAGTCAACCGCTTATAGCCAACCGCACAACTTCTAACCGCTTGCTGCAGCCTGACCGCATGGATCTCAACCGCGTTTCAACTTAAGAGTAACTTCTATTTGTTTATTAAAAAAAACTGTTCAAATTCTTTTTATTTATTTTTCAGTCCTTATTTTTTTGGCATAAGGTTAGTTTTGCAAATGTTTTCCCTCAAAATTTCAAAATTTAAATGCATTTAATGCAAAGGGAACATTGGCATTTAATGGCCTTCATGTCAGTCGTCATTGGTTGATATGTAGAAGCTGAAAGGGTGTAACATTTGTAATGATTCAATCTGTGGGAAATTGTATCTGTCCCTTCAGCTGCCAAAGCCCAGCCATTTGCCTATAAATAGAAGACATCCCCTACCTTTTCAACCTTTTCAAACTGTCTTCTCTGACATTCGTACTATCAAGTGTCAGTTACTCTACCAAACTCATTCTCTCTCTCCTCTCAAACCCTCATAAATTTTAATTCTTCTAGTCATCAATGGCACCAAAGAAACCCTTCTTTGACATGCTATGGTTTCTGATCTTCATATCTTTATTTTTCTGTAAATCATCATCTTTATATCTGCCATAAATGAATGTTCTTGAATTTCGAATGGGGTAAACTGATTTTTGCTCATATCTACTTCGTTTGTTGATCATTTTGAATGAAATTTGTTGGGTTTTATTCGGATTCATGCCTAGATTAAGATTCTACACTTTGTTTTATGATCAATGAACATCTAGGACACTGATTTTGAACTTCTTAAGTTTTCATTTTCGAAAACCCATTTATGATTTTTGCTTTTTCGTGTTGATTCTGAGCAAAGTATGAACTTTTATTGTTATATTGTTAATCTACTGCTCAATGTGATCATTTTGACATATTATTTATTGATTTTGGTTAACATTTGTTGAATCTCTGTTCTTGGTGTTCTTCGTGTTCTTCATGCACTCATGAGTCTGTTCATCTTCCTTTTCAGAAATTTCTCATGTTTTGGATTGTCTTGATTTTCAATCTTGTTTTTCATACTTAGAAAATTTTTGGAAATTTTGGATTTTGATTTACATGTTTGAACCGCTTCACTTTCAACCGCATGCTATGCTTTTGAAACCGCGTGTTATCAACCGCTTATAATCTATGTTTCAACTGCATGTTCTTGATTACTATAAACCACATGCTAGAATTTACTTAAGTTTCACTAAGTATATAGGCTGGAAACCATAACCTTCCCCTCCAAAACACTGCTTGCATGTGTGGGATAACTTTGGATTACAATGCCACGTACTAAGTAAATATACTTTTGTATTTTCTCTTTTGTTTCCCTACCTTGTATTCACAGTTTCCTTGAGGTTTGAAAATCTTCATTTTTCAAAACCGCACTATTGCCAACCGCATATGTGCCCAAACCGCTTGTAAACTGTGAATCTCATTTATGAATCTAACTTGAGTGTTTTCCTTTGTAGAACTCTCAATACTTTCTACCAGGTTGGGAAATCAATGAACCAGAGCTGAAGTCAGATGCTCTTGGAAGAGAGATGATCAGGAAGATGGATGCTTCTGGAATTCTCCATTGTTCAACAAGAAGCAGACCTATACAATTCCTCTCTTTGTTGACCAGTTCTATACAACCGCAAAGCGTGGAGAAAGGGAGCTTTCAACTGGAAAGAAGATCAACTGCTTGATTGGAGCAGTTGAAGGTTTTGAAGTCTCTATTGATTATCTGGACATCAGAAGCACATATGAATTCAACGTTTCTGGTGCTCCCATGGATGTCAGTCAAGAAGTTATGGATGCTACTCAAATTACCAGCACTTAGAGGACTTAAGAACCACAATAACTTCACTTCCCTGCAGTGGATGTATTGCTGTGCAATCTACAATGGAATCAAGCTCCATTGGCCCAGAATCCTGATGAGAGAACTTTCCAATAGCATTGACACCTATCAGTCTAAGACCAAGGATCAAGACATCAGATGGAGACCTTTCTGCAGGTTGTTGACCGCCATCTTCTCAAATTACCAGCACTTGGAGGACTTAAGAACCACTACTCCTAAAATATCAGTGCATTGGGGAAATGAGGAATCCCTTGGACTTAAAGCTTGCCACAACTTCAGATTCTCTTTTGGCAATGATGATTACAGGCAACTCTATGATGTAGATACTTTCCAGCCCAAGGAGCATTATGTGGAGATGACCCCTGAGACCGCAGTTCAAGGTCTAGGCAAAGCAATGAGGAAAGTATTAAGGAAGAGGAAGCCATTGATGAACCACTTCCTAAGAAGACAAGAACCGCACTAGTATAACCGCGTGCAGCTACTGGTGCTGGCACAAGTAAAAAGGGCAAAGGGAAGATGTCCCTTATTGATAAAGTTGATGAAGAAGAGGAAGATAGGAGCATTCCTCCCTTGGTTGCAAGAGCTAAGAAGGCCAAACAAACCCAAGTGGATTTGAAGAAGCTATCTGATAAGGATCTAACCGCCTTCCACAAGGCTAAGATTGCTAGAATTGAGAAAGAAAGAGCTGAGGAAAGGGCTGCTCAAGGTAAATCCAAGGAAGCTGAAACCCAACCAGCTCCCTTACAACCGGAGCCATCTACTCAACCACCTCCAACCCAAACTCTTATCCAAACACCACCTCAATCCCCTATCCAATCTCACCACTCCTCACCAAACAATTCTCAACCGCCTTCTCCTTCTCAACCGCTTTGAGCTGTAACCGCTCAGGGGGAGAATCCTAAGGCAAAGAGGGTTAAACACATTGCCAAGAAAAAGACCCCAACCAAAGGGCCCCAAGCGTTTCCTACAATGTGTGGCCCAACAACCTTCTCCTTCTCCATCTCCATCCCCTTCCCCTTCACATTCACCATCTCATTCACCTTTCAATTCTCACTCCCATTCCCCTTCTGTTCAATACTCCTTAGGCCCTACATTTTCCACATGGACCTCAAGACCTTCTGTGGGCCTAGCAACTTCCATCTCCAACCAAAAATAGAACCCCAACTCCTTCACCTCCTCATTCAAACCGCTCCAACTCTCCTCAACACTCTAACCGCTCTCAATAACCTCCCCATTCCAACCGCGCCCAAACACCACCTCTCTCAAACCGCACCCCTGCTGTTTCTATTTCTAACCGTAACCACACCCTAACCCCTTCTCCTGACCGCGCCCATACTCCTCCTCCCAAATCTCCTACTCCTGCTAATTCCCCCCTTCAACAAAATACCCCTTCTCTTGAACTTCATGATTCTCACACCAGTTCCTCCTCTAACTCAAACCCAATTACCTCTAACATTCCAACTTCCAATATTCCACCTCCTCCAACCGCCCCTATTTCAACCGCACCTTCTACCTTACCCCAAACACTTCCAATTCCTCCCTCAACCGCTTCACCATACACAATCCCTGGTAATCGCATATTCCAAACCCTTCTTTCCCAAATACCTCAAACTACCCTTCCTACTCAAACTCCACCCATAGTTCTAACCGCTCCTACCTCTGAATCTCAACCGCCTCCCTCATTTACCCAAATTCCTTCCACTTCAACCGCACCTCCTTCTGACTATTGCCAAATCCTTTCTACCCTTCAACTTATCCAATCATAACTCATTGTTAACCAAGGCCATATGCTGAAACTTACTGAATCTAACCATGCCTTGGCTAACTCCAACTCCTCCCTTAAAGCCTCCAACTGCACCTTACATGCTAAAGTGGACTCTCAAACTGCTGAAATGGCCATCTTAAAATCTCAATTGATTGATGCCATTAAGGGGGAGAGAAGTTCCACCAACCAAACCGCTGAAGCTGTTAAAACCGCAGCTGAAGCATGCTTCCAAGGATTCAAGCAAGATCTGGCTAGTGGAGTTCTCAGAGCATTGGGTGATGCAGTTTCAAAAACCTAACTTTATGAAATGCTCACTAAGCTATCAGATGCTTTTGTCACCTCCACCAACACTGCTCTTGAAAACTTTATGAAAACCATTTCTGCTCAACCGTAGCAGCAACCTTCAACCTCAATCGCTCCATCCCAAACCGCCCTTGATGCCTTGGAATTTAAGATCCTATCTGAGCTGGATTCCCTCAAAGATAGAATCAATGTTGACCTGAACATTGTAGGAGACAGTCTCAAGGATAAAATCAAAACCTTTGATGATGATATCAGTTTTAGGTTTGAGAACCTAAAGGCAGGTTTCAACACTAAGCTGGAAAATTCAATCAAGGAATTGAGAACTTCCTTAAATGTGTATGTTGATCTGGAGCCCATGAAAGAAGCTATCTCACCCAGACCGCAACTATTCAGGGGGAGATTCATACATTTTACAACACTCTCAACTCCTCCATTGAGCTTTATTCTAAAGAAATCAAGGAGAGTGTTGCTGCCAATACAAGAGTTGTTGATGCAAACAATGCCACCTCTGCCCAATCTGTAACCGCTCTCAAGACTGTAGAGACAACCCTTGGAAGACAAGCTGAAGAGGTCAGAGCCTTAAGAAGAAACCTCCATGGTGAAAGCTCAGCATTCAGACCTTCAGGACCTTCAATGCCAAATCAAGAAATTAATCAACCGCGCCACCAATCTTCTCACCGACTGCCTCAGCACCAACCGCATCAGCACTAGGACCACTCTTCATTGTAATCTCTTTCCTTTTGCTGAACTTTTTGTTTGTTGGACCGCACTTCATGTATTTCTTTTGTCCAACCTCTTTTGTTTTTGTAACCTTTGTATTTTGCTTTTCTACCAATGTAACATGTAACTGCAATGGTAGTAATGAAAAATGCATCATTGGTTCCAAAACCTTGTTCATATCAAACTGCTTGTTTGTAGAACAATGAAACCGCTTATGGTTTATAACCTCATTCAAATATTTTCTAACTGAAAATCATATTTTTGAAATGAAGGTTAAACATTCAGTTTAAACCGCACTTTAAACTTAAACTCATATCTTTTCAAGTGCACTGAATGCATTTCTATACTTTTCAAGTTGTAATTTTAAATCTTTCATTAGTATAGAAATCTATAGCTTAAGCTAAGTGTGTGCATTGACTTGGGACATGAATTACCATGTTAATTCTTATGGACATGTTTTTACCAAGTACAATGTTTGCTTTTGCTATAGTAGGTAATGGCATCAATCAAATAGGGGGAGATTGTTGGGTATGCATATTTTAACCCTCCTATTTTAGATTAGATTTGATTGATACCATAACCTCCTATCTATTTTAAGGACTTTAGGACCCTATGTAATGAAGCTTAGACTTCCATTTTTTAGCTAAGTCCATTTTATAGAATAGGTTAAAATTAGGCTTGAAGACTGGCATAAGACTCATTGGATTTGAGGATTGCAGTTCAAGAAGTTACAAATCGCTCTACAGCAACTGCATGTGCTGAACCGCCTTGTGGAATTCCTTGTTTGAAACCTCCTTTGAACAACTGCAGTGCAACTGCATGTGAACTGCATCTGTGCAGTTCAACATCTTGACCACACTCTGCAACCTCATTGGTGTATCCAACCACACTTGTCAAAACCGCATGTACACTAGGACCGCATCCAATGATTGAAGACTTGAAGTGAACCACTTTTTACCATTGGAATCCACGTCAGCAATATCAAAAGTCAACCACTTAATCTTGTCACGTGATTCAATATCAGAGAAGATCTGCAAGGATCTTGAAAAGGTGACAGGTGTCCTAACCACCTTACTTGCAGCTGAAGCCTGATCAGCTTTATCTGCAGCTGCTGTACCAAAGGATAATAGTGGATATTGTGGACCAATGGGAAAGTATCAATTATTGTCCTTACAACAGCTGTGTCCAATGGCTATATCTTGGATGCTTGGGTATAAATACCCCTAATCTTCACCATTTGAAGACTGTTTAAAAAAATTGAAAGTGCTGTGTTCATAGAAGCTGAAGCTCTGCCCAGAAATTCTAAGTCCTTTGAATCTTCATCTTCAAACTTCAAGAAATATATCCCAGCCCAGAAATCAAGTCTTAACACCATCAAGAATCATTGTGCTCTCCATCTTATAGATTTATAGAGTCTTGATCTTGTTCTCACACACACACCTCACTTGTTTAATCAAATAGATTAATCATTTGAGATACACTGGTTATAGTCTAGGATTTGATCTTCATAGAATAGATTTTAGATCTGAGTTTGAATACATTGTAACTTGTAATCTCTCTCATACTCAATATAAAATCTAACTCTTAGAAAATCCAAGACTAACCATCTTGGTAGTGGACGTAGATCATTTATCGATTGAACCACTCCAAATATTGTGTTCTTATATTTCTACATTTATTATTTCTTGTGCTTACTAATCATCTATCTCTGTCTATGTTTGATCTTATTTTAGTTATCCATTATTAAGAATTGTGTTTGGAGTTAACATTGTCAAAACCTCACTTGTTTGTAAACTGCACTCACCAAAACCGCATTATCAAAATCGCTTTACAAACCGCCTCTCCAAAACCGCTTTGTATCTCTATTATTCCGCTGTGCATTTTACATCTCTACTTGCAGTATATTATCAACTGCAAGAGGTTTTGTAAGCTTAGAGGTTTAGTTTTTAAAAGAGGGCGAAAAATTTGTAACAGCTATTCACCCCCCCCTCTAGCTGTTTTTCACCCTTGTTGCCACCTTTGGGACCAAAAATAGTCATGTCATTGAATCCTTTGAACCTAAGTTTATCATCGTCTTCCACATGATGAACATCGCATTTGATGTAGTCTAACACTATCTTTAATCGGATAACAATAAGGGCTATGTTGGCACGATTGGATTCTTGTAGGGAAGAATGATAAGTCAAGAGGGGATTTGTCCCTCTTGTTGAGAGAGATGTTTGCTTGGGCCCCTCGATGAATGATGTTGATTAAATGTGTGGCCACACTCAAGAGATTTGATAGAGATCAAATGCACTTGGATTATTAACATATTCGGAATCGAGAAAGCATTGAACATGTGAGTTGACATGGACCATGACTCATGTTCAATTTGACATCGTGGATAAAGGGATTGTGATATTTGATCTACCGAGGAATCAAGCTTTGATGTTATATTTATTGGGTGGATATAAAGGTTTGCTAGAAACCACTTATGTCTTGTGAAGTCGATGTTTCGACTCACTACCAACATAAATATAATTCATATTGGATCAAATACAAAGAACAAATTTAAAATTGGCTGAAAATTGGAATTTGGGATCTGAGGTTGTTGCATGGTCGTGCGCTATAATTTGGAGCTCCCGTTCAAGAGTTGCTGGCTGGAGCGGCCGTGCATTGGTTTTTGGAGCAGCCGTGCAAAAGTTGCATGGGCGTGCTTTAGTAAACTGCACGGCCGTGCATAGCGGCGCTGAAAGTCCGTTTTGGTTTTGGAAAAGGAGTCTTTTCCCTAATTGTTAGGGTTACTTACCAAGTATAAATAAGACCTTTTGCCCAGCCAAGTATAAACTGCACGGCCGTGCATAGCTAACTAATGTATCAGGAAAACGGAAGTTAAATCAAAGGGGTTCCTCGAACAGATTCTCTGATCAATATGAAGCATGAAGGCACTATTTTATTTAGAACACTTAATTATCTCGTTAAAGTACTTCTAAGTCCTCAACCAACCAAGAAATAAAAAGAGTGCATAAATAACACATTTCTGATTAAAAACATGTAAGTATGTCTTATTAATCAATTTACCAATGTTTACATTACACCTGGGGCACATATGGTAAACTGCTATTTTGGTGATCGGCTCATACAACCCAATTTATTTAACTGTAATCAAACAAACAAAATTGAAAAACCCATATTGCATTTATGGATTAATCATTTTATAAAACTGCAATTAGATCTTATAACTCCACAACCTCGCAATCAAGTTAAACCACAACCAAGACAGTCTCAAACCAAGTAAATTTCAATAATCAAATGCAAACAACACTTAAATTGCGTACCTGTTACTTCTGGCTTTGATACGGGAGATGAATTGAATTTATACATTTTTTGATATAATTATAGTTCAGCAAAAGAGCCTAATTTCAAATTGGGGAATTTTGACTCAAACAAAAGGGTGTTTAAAATTGATAAAAATGGAGAAAAAAAATGCATTTTGTTAGAAGTAAAACTGAAAGGTAACAATCGTTGACAATTAGTAAATTCACGGGAGTGATGAGCAAACAATTGAGAGATTGAGGACACAGGGAAGAAATGGTGTGTCTGAGTAGTCGATAACTATAGACAGAGAACGCAGGATTCGGATCAAGTGTTATGACTCGCGGATAGTTGAGAGATTGAGGGTAATCTGAGGGAGGAAGAATCAAAACCGAATATAAAATCAAACTACTCTACCAAAAGAGTTAACCTTATAAACGTGAAAGTGACCACATATGAATTCAAAGTTTAACCTATGTTAAAAATATCACCAACTGCTAATTTTTCAGAAGGCATGTAAATTTTTCTAAAAGGAGACCTCTCTAAACCGATGATCAAATTTGTCTTGGCTATTCGCTTCAGTGATGACCTAAATTTATTGAGTTGGATTTGCTGAGGGTTATGCTGGGACGGATGATGCACTATTTTTTACTTTAAAAATCATGAAATTGAAGATATGAAGAGAGAATCAAACTACTCTACCATACCAAAAGAGTTAAAGTTATAAACCTGAAAGTGCCCACATATGAATTTAATGTTCAACATATGTTAAAAATACCACCAATTTCTAATTTTTCAGAAGGCATGTAAATTTTTCTAAAAGTACAAAAAAAAAGACAGTTTTCGAAAAAAAGAGTTGGAGAACGTAGGATCCGGATCAAGTCTAATTATGACTCGTAGATAGTTGAGAGATTGAGGGTAATCTGAGGGAGAAAGAATTGAAACTGAAGATTGTCCTTTATATAACCCAATCATGAAGAAAATAGAGTTAGCAAGAGATTTGTTAGATTGAAACAGAGAAGGAGAAGGATTTGGGGAGAAACGGTCATCCTTTTTCTCAAAAGGGAAACGTAGAAGGAAAAGGTTTGGAGAAAAGGTCGACAGTTTTCGGAAAAAAAGTTGGATTAAATCTCAACCACTCTTTGTCTTTTTTTTTTTAGAATGAATCTCATACCTTCATTGTGTGGTGATTATTCTTGAGGTGTATTGTAATATAGACTAGTACTCCCTAGCCCGTGCCAATGGCACGGTGACAGTATGCATGATGGTCAGGTGAACACAATTAAAAGATAAACATGATAAAAAGCACCTCAATATCTCAAAATTAATGAAAATAGAATAGCAAACAATCACAAAATATAATTGGATATTGCATATGTTAAAAATACCACCAATTTCTAATTTTTCAGATGCATGTAAATTTTTCTAAAAGTACAAAAAAAAGACAGATAATTTGCAGAGGATTGTGAGGGAAATAAGGATTAACCAACAAATTAAAGAAACTAAGGGAGATATGTTTGTTTATTGGAATGCTTGGTACTATTTGGACGACTTTCTCTTTAATGAGCAAATCATTGAGAGATTGAGAACACAAGGAAAAAATTGGGGGTGTTAGAGTAATCGATAACTATAGACGGAGAACGTAGAACGTAGAATCTGGATCAAGTCTTATGACTCGTAGATAGTTGAGAGATTGAGGGTAATCTGAGGGAGGAAGAATCGGAACCGAAGATTGTCCTTTATATAACCCAATCATGAAGAAAATAAAGTTGGGAAGAGATTTGTTAGATTGAAACAGAGAAGGAGAAGGATTTGGGGAGAAACGGTCATCCTTTTTCTCTGAAGGGAAATGTAGAAGGAAAAGGTTTGGAGAAAAGGTCGACAGTTTTTGGAAAAAAAGTTGGATTAAATCTCAGGCACTCTTTGTCTTTTTTTTTAGAATGAATCTCATCCCTTCATTGTGTGGTGGTTATTCTTGAGGTGTATTGTAATATAGATGGGAGATAATGATAAATAAACTAATCCATTCAAAAATTGCTTATCTAAAAATTATTTTGTAATAAATAAAGAATAATAACCTAACATATATAAAAATTGTTTCAGAACATATAGAAAGAAAAAACCCATAACTTAGTCTGATTTCCACTTGAAAAAGAAAAGAAAATCCATTTACCATATTACTACGTGTATTACAAAAATCGGAACATCAACAATGCGCACACACACGACCCTTCTGTATAAGGACTCAAAGAAAATGTTATTGGGAGAAGGGTTTCTCGAAGCTGCGTGTTAGCTAAAATAAAGCATCATGCACTGACTCCTGTTCGCCTATAACCTGCCAAAAATAAAATGTTAGGAAGAAACTAATAACAACGTTTTAACATCAAGCATAGTACTTAAAAATCTAGGAAAATTTGAGGAGGAACCCTCACAATTAAGGATGGATAGAACAATGAAAATAAGCAATTTAAAATCACCAATTTAAAATCACCAAACTAATGAAAAAGTCATATTGGCCATAAAAGAATAAATGATAAACAAATCACTTTTCAGTTGCCCAAAAGAAGGAATGCACATCAGATAATAATAAAAAAAAAACTATATTCATACCAAGAAATCAGTTGGTGGAGAAGGCTATGGTAAACTATGTGTGTTTGTGAAGTTAAAATGCCAAAGAAAACAAACAAAAACACTTTTCTCTCAACAGTTTTCTCTCAACACTTTTCACCCATAAATATACAAATATATTTTATTATTATCACATTATTTTAATATTTGAAATTTCGTCAAAAATAATAAAATTTTATAATTTGTTTATTAAGTTTAATCATGTTTGATGCTGCAGGAAACGTGTTGATCAGCCTATGACCAGCAACTAGGTTGATCCACTGGCTTTGATTGACCTGAAACAAAGAACCCACGACTAGCCGGAATGGCCACCAGCAAAGACCCTCGGGCGTGAGAGTAAGTATGGTGTTTAGAGCTGATTATAATGAACAGAAGTATTCAGAATAACCAATAGCAATAATATCAAAACCGTTAGTGTTGTGAAGTATTTATAGGCCTTGATAAGAGATATAATTGTAGTAGGATTGCATGAGATCCCGAGAATCATGGACTAAATCGTGGAAATAATCGTGTCCATATATAACTCCTTATTTGTAGGGAGTCTGTTAAGAAAAGAAATGTAGATACGTTACGACTTCGTAAGTCGGCGTACGCCCTATAGGTAGAGGTCGCATGCATGGATCTAGGTCGACCTGACTGAATGATATAGTCGGGTAATGTCCAAATAAGAGATGGATCGTCGGTCGGACAAAGCTAGGTCGGGACCAAGGACGTCGGACAATGAGCTAGGTCGACTGATCTTGGCTGATGGGCCTTAGACCTTTGTAATAATTGGGTCGACCTACTAAGAAAGTGGTGGCAATAATGAACGTAAAATTGGGCTTGCTCGCTGGGCCTAGCCCGTCACTTTTATTCCGTGTAATGGCCCCCTGAACATATGCCCCGTCCGCATGCAAACGGATGGGAAGTTTGAAAATGGTTTTATAAAATGATACGGAACATACGAGCGTGATTCAGAAAACAAGAGAGTCGCCACTCCATTTTTAAGAAGGAAAACTTCGAAAAAACTTTTGTAAAGAGACAACGGGTTCGGGGGTCAGGTTACGTTTTGGGAAGAACGAGAAGTTCACCCAAAATGCCTCATAATGAGTCTTTCTAATCTAACATCCTTTAAATTCAACAAGTGTGTGCCATGTGTGAGACAAAAGAGAGTAAATGCCTTTTTATTAATCAGATGAGGTAATTACATCTTGTGAACCACTTTGAGCGGGGGGCCACATCCCGAGTACAAGGTTTAGGAATAGATTACAACTGAAAAGTAACCTCTGCAAGTGGCTAGGTGTGTCGCACGACACAGGACCTAGTCTGGCTAGGTGTGTCGCATGACACAGAGAGCCATTTGCAGAGGTCTTATAAAGCTTACTTACAGAAGAAACAAGGCAACATTAAGATCAAATAACACCATACATGTATCCCAGAGACCACAGAGATCAATAATCAACACTCAAGAGAGTATGGATATGAGTGATCCACACTCATCTTGGTGAACAAGCAAAACACATCAAAATGACACAATAGCATGCAATAAACATGAAAACAACAAATGATTCACAGAACCTGGGACTAGAACAGAGATGTTATAATCAAAACTCTACACTAATCATCAAATTAAGCATGTAGATGCATAAATAAGAAAGGAAAAGAGAGAGAAGGAGAGAGAAAGAGTGTCAACTTTGTAGACCACAATTCCTATACCAAGTTAGGTATAGAAATCTTCAGATATTAGCTCCAGAACCAATATCAAACTCAGATGGGATTAGATGTAGATGGCTCCATGTGTGTGATGTAGAGAATTGTGTGAGAGAGAGAGAATTGTGTGTGAGAGAGAGAGAGGAATTGTGTGTGTTTGATAAACTACTGTGTGTATGGGCTCATTTTGGCAGAGTAACTCTAAGATGTGTCGAAAAGGATCCTGAAATGAGAGAAGGAAGTTCTAATTTATAGGCTTCTAGAAATGGCATAGTGTGTCGCACGACAGAGGCTGTGCATTTTTCATGGCACGCTCTGTCGCACGGCACAATAAGCCACAACTGCTTTTGGCGCCAAATAACTGCCCAGGAACCTTCTTAAGTAATTCCCCATATGTCCAAATGCATGGATAAATGCCCGATAGGTACTTCTTTGGTAGAAAACTTATGAAAAGTCCTCGGAAGCATCGGAATAAAATGTAAATGTACCAAAATGCCCCTAGTGCACTATTATATAAAAGGCACTGTACGGGTCGCGAGTTGGATTGGGGTACTCACAGTAGCCCCTCGGCAACGTCACTTATGGAAGAAGTGGGGTTGTCGACAAGAAAGGATCCCAAGCCTAACGAGCGGCTGGTGGGAAAAAGAAAGACCAAAGTGGTCAAAAGGCTGGACCTTTTGAGAAAGGATTCCTACGTATCCCTAAGAGGGAATCAAGCCGGATCGTAGTTCAAGCAAGTGAGGACGTGCGGTGTCTCAAACCAAAGTGGTATAGATGACTATTATGGGGAAGTCGCCCGAAAATTTGACTATTATGGGGAACTCGCCCGAAAATTTGACTATTATGGGGAAGTCGCCCGAAGGTTTGACTATTATGGGGAGGTCGCCCGAAAATTTGACTGTTATGAGGAAGTCGCCCAAAAGTTTGACTGTCATGGGGAAGTCGCCCGAAAGTTTGACTATTATGTGAAAGTCACCCGAAAATTTGACTATTATGGGGAAGTCACCCGAAAATTTGACTATTATGGGGAAGTCGCCCGAAAATTTGACTAGTATGGGGAAGTCGCCCGAAAGTTTGACTATTATGGGGAAGTCACCCGAAAATTTGACTATTGAGAAATAGACAGTAAAACAGGCCACAGGGGCAAAAGAGGAAAAAACAAGCAACATGGTAGAGAAATAAGGATATCGATCGAAAATCTCCATCAACTTGCGAAATCATGCCTCCCCGTTTGCGTCCAACCAAGAAAGCACAACAACATGTGGAATTGGCCGACAAAAGGAAGAAGGTGAAGAGGACCATCGGCCATTTTTTCCTCAAACTCCGCGGGGTCAATTCTATCCACAATTGGACAAGCACACATCTGTTGGTAGAAAATCCGCGGTATGAATCCTACAATACTTGTTAACTATTGATTTGAATTTTGAATTTTGGAAAAAAAAATTGTTTAAAATTAATTTTGCATGTTAAAATTAATTGATATAAATCGAAAATTGCATGTATATGATAATGATAAAGTTGCATGGATTGTACTAAGAATTATGATGATGAATACAAATTTACACTATTTGAATAAAACTAATTTTGTTAAAAAAAGTGAGACTGACTCAAAAGAACAATAAACAATTTTGTAAAGAAAATGGGACGGACCCGAAACGAGTATCATTGATTTTGCAAATAAGATAAGTGGGATAGACCCAAAGAAAAAATGATGATTTTTGTGAAAAAAAAAAAGTGGGACAGACCCAAAGAAAATATCGATGATTTTTGTGAAAAAGTGGGAATGTGGGACAGACCCAAGGAAAATTACAATGATTTTTCCTTTGTAATCATAACATGATTTTAAGAACATAATGACATTTAATTGACTGAGATTTTAATACCTGTGTTGTGTTTACCTACAGGGATTGCGCACGAGAGGATCACCTGAGGTGATTGGCCGTCTTTGGAAGAGCTTGCCGGGTAGTGCAGATGTGTCACATTCACCCAAGGGCATGGTTTGTGCGGCTGGGTTTGGCCAGTTCTTTGAGATGGCATGTCTTTGGGGAACACCTAGAGGAGTATTGAGCTGATGAAGGATTTTTGTCAGTTCTTCTGGTGGGAGACTACACATTCTTTTCACTTTACTTGGGGTGAGACTACAGTGACTCCCTATGATTTCATGGTCATCACGGGGTTACTATTCACTGATCAGCCCATCTACACAGTTGAGCCCGCGCCTCTTGCTGAGGGTAATATCTTGGGATTAGTTGGCTTAGCCCTTTAGGACAAGAAGGGGAATGGTTATGAGTTGGGGGAGATTCATGGTAGGATCGAGGTGCAGAGACAGGCTTATCCTCCCGTCTTCGATGATTCTGCTAATAGTAGGCTCCGAGCTAAAAGACTAGCTAGGGCTTTTGTTTGGGCCAGGTTATCTGATACGATGTTTCCCAATGGCGCCTCTACTGCTCTCACGCACTTCTTGAGCCTCTTAGGGTTTGGGGGAATGTGAGGAACCTTTCCTGTGGAGAAGCAGGGCTCGCTGAGATGTTCTTGGCCCTAGATGATATCAGTAGGGGAGAGGTGAGGTCCTTCTACTGTTGTCAGATGGCATTTGAGGTAGCTTTTCATCTTTACTCTTTCCTTGCACATTCATTTTTAAAATCAATTATTATCATCATTTATTTATCTCAAATTGTCTGTTTCCAGGCCTGGACTTATGAGGTGCTCAGTTGCTATCCTGGGAGGTTTAAGGACGAGTATCCAGCTACCACTTATCCCACTCTCAGACGTTGGACCAAGGATGCTCGGAGACAGACTCTGGTAGCTGGAGTGAGGAGTAGGATGAATGCCTCTTATATCGATACAATGATATTGTTGAGAGGGGTTCACAACAACCTCTCTTTATTCCCATGGGCTGATAGATATACAGCTGCGCACTTAGATTATGATATTCATCTGATAGAGTGCCACAAGCTACTGGTGGTTTTGACTGGAGATGCTATGTACTTGGCAGAGAGAGTGTATAGGCAGCATGGGGCCAACAGACATGACTTAGTCCCCAATAATCTTTCGAACAGGATGTGGTTCCCTCGTTAGTTGGATGATGTAGATGAATTGATTCTGGGTGTGGGGGCTTATCAGTATGCTCATGAGGGGGATTATGCCATGTATGTTGCTGGGAAGTTGCAGTCTCCTCAGGTTAGAGTTGGGTATGATGTTCAGGGTGTGGGGACCTCTATTGGATTTGTGGCTAGACCTCCTCTGCCTCCAGCGTATATTGACTATCAGGGTGGTGTCCATGTACGGCGAGCTCCCATTGACATGACTCAGATTCATCCTCATCTTCAGCTCCCACAAGGCGCGAGATTTGTAAGTATTGCTTCCTGCCTCTTTTAAATTGCTTGCTTTCATTTCCATTATCAAGAACTGTCTTCTGAAATATTTATGTGTCTGATTGTAACAGGTTCCAGCCCAGTCTTACAGGCACTTTGCTCGAGCTTTCACAGGTGGCGTGGGCATGATTCATCAGTTGCAGAAGGGCATAAAGTACTGGAAGAATCAATGCAAGTCTCAGGGCTCGGTGAACATCTTTCCTCCAGGTCAGCCAAAGAGGAAGAAGGGTTAATTTGATGCGAGTACTAGCAGATCGAGGATTCGGACCAAGAATCCATCTGTGACTCTGTCCAGCTCCAGTGATGATGATGAGACTGACCCTTATGAGCTCGAGTCCACTGTTGTTGATGAGGCTGATGAGTATTATTACGTGGAGACTGAGTCATATAAGGCCCCTTCAGACAATCCAGATGAGTCCGAAGAGGATGAGGGCGGTGAGGATGAGGAGGGTGATGATGGTGATGAGGAAGAGGAGGAGTCAAAGTAGTCCCCATGATCAAATTGTGACCATTTGATTATTGTACCTTGTGGCTTGACTATCGCACTTTAGACACTTTATTTTTATTATGCACATCTTTGTACGGATTTGAACATTTATTTATGTATTGTTAGTTTTTATTGCACGAGTCCATCCATTTGAAAATGAAAATGGGGTGATGATTTTATGTGTTTATGATTTATGGGGTGATTGTGTATATGGTTTGTATATGTATGTATGATGTATGGCCAAGTGAACCCTTCTCCCATGCATTTGCGAAATGGATGGGTGATATGTTGCAGCATAAACAAGTCAAGGATGTGCCCTGGTGAGTGCAGATTGCAGCAATTTTGTTGCTGTCTGATGGTGGCAATGTGTGTCGCACGACTAAGACAACCTAAATGACAGGCTTCTTCCCAACTAATCTTCATATTCATTTCAAGACAACACCTTTTCCCAGAATAAGAATTTCAGCAGCCCCAAGTGGAGTAGACATCAACTTCAATTGTAAAGCTAGCATTAAAGATCAAGACTATAAAGCAAGCCCCAGAATCTACACAGAAGATCCTATATATAAACAATCCCTTTTTGCCTGACAGAGCCCGGTACGGAGAAATTTTTGCGAACCCAGAATGCTAGCTAGAATCCTGATCGGATTCGGTCACCCAAAGAGATCCCGAATTGAATTTGGTGCAGCCCCCGTTTTGACGAAATCCCTAGGGAGTATTTGTGAACCCAGGAAGCAGACTCCCGTTATAAGTAACCACCCAAATAAGCCATGAACTAAGTCTGGTGTAGCCCCACTTTGACAGAGTGTCATGTTACAGAACAAGGTTACCCATCCTTCTATTTGTACCCTAGTCAAACAGTTATTGGAAAAGACTCATAAATATATGTTGGTGTAGTGCCCTAGGCATTTAGCTATGTTTGACTTATAACTTAAACAGCTATGTAATCGTCTTTATCATTTATTATAGAGAAAGTTTATTTGGTTCATTATATGTTTACATGTTTATTATATTGAACTGCGTCCCTAGTTATTATGAATAACTAGTATAAGTTGGTAATGGATAATCATGGAGATGATTATATGCATGTGATGCACATTACAATTATGGATACTTGCTAGAGAGTGAGTATTGGACATGACCTAATGATGAGATTTATGACATGGTCAATAGTTATATGTGTCATGATTAAATCTCATGATAGTTGTTGGGTATGCATATTTTAACCCTCCTATTTTAGATTAGATTTGATTGATTCCATAACCTCCGGTCTATTTTAAGGACTTTAGGACCCTATGTAATGAAGCTTAGACTTTAATTTTTAGCTAAGTTCATTTTATAGAATAGGTTAAAATTAGGCTTGAAGACTGGCATAAGACTCATTGGATTTGAGGATTGAAGTTCAAGAAGTTTCAAACCGCTCTACAGCAACCGCATATGCTGAACCGCCTTGTGGAATTCCTTGTTTGAAACCTCCTTTGAACAACTGCAGTGCAACCGCATGTGAACCGCATCTGTGCAGTTCAACATCTTGACCGCACTCTGCAACCTCACTGGTGTATCCAACCGCACTTGTCAAAACCGCATGTACACCAGGACTGCATCCAATGATTGAAGACTTGAAGTGAACCACTATTTACCGTTGGAATCCACATCAGCAATATCAAAAGTCAACCACTTAATCATGTCACGTGATTCAATGTCAGAGAAGATCTGCAAGGATCTTGAAAAGGTGACATGTGTCCTAACTACCTTACTTGCAGCTGAAGCCTGATCAGCTTTATCTGCAGCTGCTGTACCAAAGGACAAAAGTGGATATTGTGGACCAATGGGAAAGCATCAAGTACTGTCCTTACAACAGCTGTGTCTAACGGCTATATCTTGGATGCTTGGGTATAAATACCCCTAATTTTCACCATTTGAAGATTGCTTAAAAAAATTGAAAGTGATGTGTTCATAGAAGCTGAAGCTCTGCCCAAAAATTCTAAGTCCTTTGAATTTTCATCTTCAAACTTCAAGAAATATATTCCAGCCCAGAAATCAAGCCTTAAAACCATCAAGAATCATTGTGCTCTCCATCTTATAGATTTATAGAGCCTTGATCTTGTTCTCACACACACACACCTCACTTATTTAATCACATAGATTAATCATTTGAGATACATTGGTTATAGTCTAGGATTTGATCTTCATAGAATAGATTTTAGATCTGAGTTTGAATACTTTGTAACTTGTAATCTCTCTCATACTAAATATAAAATCTAACTCTTAGAAAATCCAAAACTAACCATCTTGGTAGTAGACGTAGATCGTTTATCGATTGAACCACTCCAAATATTGTGTTCTTATATTTCTGCATTTATTATTTCTTGTGCTTACTAATCATCTATATCTATCTCTGTTTGATCTTATTTTATTTATCCATTATTAAGAATTGTGTTTCGAGTTAACATTGTCAAAACCTCACTTGTTTGTAAACTGCACTCACCAAAACCGCATTATCAAAACCGCTTTACAAACCGCCTCTCCAAAACCGCTTTGTATCTCTATTATTCCGATGTGCATTTTACATCTCTACTTGCATTATATTATCAACTGCAAGCGGTTTTGTAAGCTTAGAGGTTTAGTTTTCAAAAGAGGGCAAAAAATTTGTAACAGCTATTCACCCCCCCTCTAGCTGTATTTCACCCTTGTTGCCACCTTTGGGATCAACAAGTGGTATCAGAGCTAACACATTTATAAAACCACTGTTTTTCAAGCTTAACAGCTTGTGTGCCGATTCAATATGGCAAACTCAAAGACAATGACAACTGTTAACTATTCACACATTCCAATTTTGGACGAAGACCACTTTGACATCTGAAAGTGCCGAATGCTTATTCATTTGGAAACTATTGATGAGATGCTGGTGGAGTGCGTAATCAATGGCCCGTTCGTTCCCATGAAGGACAACACTAATGCAACCACCAATACAGAAACTCCAGAAGTCAAAAAGCCAAAAGATGAGTGGTCGGATGAAGAGAAGAGATTAGCTGCCTTGGACAGCAAGGCTAGGCACATCATTTCTGGAACCCTCCCCGTTTCAACCCTTCAAAAAGTGATGTATCTCAAAACCGCAAAGCAGATGTGGGATGCCATAGAGAGCTACCTCGAAGGTGATGACGAATGCAAGGAAAACAAATTATATGCTGTTGAAAGATCCTACAACAACTTCAACAGAAAATCCAACGAAACCTTGCTTCAAACCTACGACCGCTATGTTGAGGTAGTTAATGCTTGTAGATCTCTTGGCAAAACCTTAACTGATAAGGAAATCAATATGACTTTCCTAGCTGCTTTAGGTTCTAGATGGGTAAATAAAGCAACCTCTCTAGAAGACTCCAAAGTTTTGAATACTTGGTCGTTAAGTAACTTGTATGCAAATCTTAGAGTCTATGAGCTTAAATTAAATCACATCGAAGAGATTGAAGGGAAAACCAAATCGCTTTCCATGTCCGTCGTTGAACATGAGGAGAAACCATCCACATCCAATCAAACCACAGATCCTTCCATATCAACCTCATCACTCATCGAGATGGATGATGATGATTTTGCCATGTTTGTGAAAAGATTTCAAAAATTTTAAAAATCTTCAAAACCTTTCACTAAAACATTTTCTAAAGGCAAACCTCCTGTAACATTTTCTAAGGCTGCAGATACAAAAAAAAGAGTGATCTAGTTTGCTACAATTGTAGAAAACCTGGTTGTTTTGGTAGAAAAAACAATAATGTCGAATCTTAACTTAGAAAGTGTATGGATTTAAACATTAAGGAGGGGACTTTGGAATTCGATTAAATGGAACAAAAGCATGAAAATAAAGAATGACACAAGGATTTTGTTAACGAGGAAAACCTTAGAGATAACAACCTCTTCGGAAAAAACCCCGGGAGTTAGGTATCCAACCTTAAAGGTTTCACTATGAATCTCGTAGTTACAAGCTGGAAGACCATGGAGAGAGTACAAGAATTCTGTGTGTAGGTGAATGTGAGAACGTGTGTGTATTAGTGTGAGAGCGTGTGAGAATGTGTGTGATTTAATCTCCATGTCCCCTATAAATAAAAAAGACTAACAAAACAATAACAAACTGCTCCTATAATTTCGGCCTTATCTCTTATCCTTCCAACCAACGTCTCTTGACTTAGTCTTCTTAGCGTTGAGGGAAAAGTCCCATGTGCTGGTAAATATCTCCGGATTTAACTCCTTTGATTTACTGTAAAATATGATATAAATAATATTAGATAAACACAATAAATATTATGCAATACTTACAGTGAAGTATCATCTTGATATGCAGGAACAACTGAGGATGTCGCCATGCAGGGATATTGAAGATGTCTACATATGGAAAATCTGGCCACAACAATTGCCCCCAAACTTATCACTTCGCGGAATACGAAGAGGTAAGTTTCCAAACTCCGAGTAACTGGCGGACATGATTTTACAACATTCGGTGGTGAAGAAAATCAAGAAGAAGTCAAGTCGTCGTCATCTCAAAATGTCAACAGGTAAGAATAGTTTACCGTGTCTTTCGATTCCTGTTAATTTTCCTTTTCCTCAATGCTTACACTTTCTCTTCAGATTCAAAGGCATTTTCTTCAGGCTTAGACTTTGATCTGGAAGATTTGGATGCTCTTGTTGGTTCTTTTCCTGCTAAGTCTGATGTTAGGCCACCAATTGTCCCAAAGAAACGAGTCCAGACGGGTGAAAGTACTGGCATTGGTTCAAGGGTAAAGAAGAGGAAGGCTGTAGAGAGTGAGATTATCGAAGTTACGCATACGGATATTTTTGAGATTTGAAGGCAGGAGAGGTGAAGAAGAAGCTTCTAGGATTAGTAACCAATGTAAGATGTTACTAAACTATTCTAACTGTTCCATAGCTCTATTATTTGCTGATTTGGAACTTTATGGTGTTTTCTTAACAGGCAATGGGATGTGTTGGAGTCCCAAGTGGAAGATATGGCTAAGATCAATGAGCAATTTAAGAAGAGCGCTAAGAGTGATACGGCTTAGGCCAAGAAGGAAGCTGCTTTTGGGAGAAGAAGTTTTAACGAGCAGAAAGAGGAATTTAGAGGAACAGAAGAAGACAGTGAAGGGGTTGTTAGCAATCTGACTTCTATTGAGGGTGACTATCAAAATGAAATAAATGAAGTAAGGGAATCCTGGAAGTTGGTTGCTGCCAAAGTCATGTTGAAGATCAAAATCAAGATGATGGAAGAACATAATGATGGAAAATCTAAGGATTGAAAGGTTGAGAATGAGTATGCAAAGTTGAAGAATGCATTTGGGTGAGAAAAGTGGATGAAGGAGAGGTGTCATCTAACCCTAAGGATACGATGGTTGAAGAAAAAGAGAGAAGAAGGATGAAGAAGACAGAACTTCCTCGGCAACACTGCGACGAGATGCTAAGTGAAGAAAAATTCAAGTTAGTTTTTTAAGTTGTTTTGTTTGATGATGATTCCCAGGGCTAAGCCCCAAAGATAATTTTATCAATTTTGGTATGTACCTGGTCCATAAGGACCGAAGAAAATTTATTTCAAGTGTTGGGTTGGTCCAACACTTTACTTTTAGTTTTATGTTGTTTGGATGTTGGAGCGGGCCAACTGAATTTGGAGAAGTATTAATGGTATTTAGTATCTTAATGTTTAGAAAAAACTTTTGTTAGCAACTTCTGTGCATGTCATGCTTTGATCCCTGATGCTAAAGTATTATCATAGGATGTTGACATAATAAAATGTCATATTTTTGTTTTCGAGTGAAGACATGAGAATGTCATAACCGGATGTACTTAAGATGACAGGAATATGCCATAACCAATTGAATCATGCTTAAGATCAATCATTTGACTGAGTGGAAATGGGTAAGCTATACAAGTTTCCTCATATAGGCCCATCCCACACCTCAACCAATGAGATATCGTGCGCTCCAGGCGAAGGTGTAGAAACCTAACTTTCGGAGAAAGAGGTAATTAACTCTTTAAACCTTAGAAGGGATTGTGTACCTTAACTTTAGAAGAGATGGCCAGTCTCTAACGGAGGAGATTTCGTTGTCACTTTGACTTGATCACTTTGATATGTCCCCACTTTTGTATGTCAACATCTTGCAAGACAGAGATATGTTAGAGATGGGCGTCCACTTTGTTGACGCCCCTCCGCAGGTCGTGTTAGTGACATTTTGTTTTTAAATAATCATGAAATAAAACAAGAAGAAATGAAAAGACAACAAAAACGAATATGCATACCTGGTTTGTGAGGATATTAGGAGACAGATATTATTTAACTGAAGTACCTTTTGAAGTGAATGACATTCCAGCTTCTTGGGATCATCTGGTTATTCAAAGTTGACAATCGATATGCCCCCTTTCTTAGACGTCGTCCTATCAGCCCATAAGACCAATGGTAACTCTTCTGCCCATCTCCCTTTCTTCTGGTCTAGTCTTCTCTTCAGGTTGCTTATGATAATCTTATTGCTGGATTTTGCTTGTCCATTTGCTTGAGGGTGAACAGGTGAAGATGTCACTATCTTGACTACTCATCTTGTCAAGAAATCCTGCGTTTTCCTACTAATGAATTGGGAGCCGTTATCGCATATTATCTCTGAAGGTATCCCAAACTTGCTGAATATGTTTCTCTTTATGAATGAGATAACTTCCTTGTCCCGGACCTGCACGTATACTTCAGCTTCTACCCATTTAGAAAATTAGTCTGTCATGGCTAGTAGAAATACTCTTCCTCCTGGAGCCCTTGGCAATTTCCCTACAATATTCATTCCCCAAACCATGAATGGCCATGGCGACAGGATAGGATGTAGCAATTCAGCTTGGTTGATGTAGGATATCCCGTGCCGTTGTCGGAATCACATTTCTTTGCATAATGCCGCGTCTCTTCGCTTTGTGGGCCAAAAGTAGCCCATATTTAGAGCCTTGGTATATAGGCTTCTGCCCCCGGTATGATTTCCACATTGCCCTTCATGCAGCTCCATCAAAACCTGTTGTGCTCGGTCTGCTTCTAGACATCTCAAGTAGTGACCTGCAGCAGATTTCCTAAACAAAAGTTATCAATAAGTAAATACTTAGATGACCTTACCCTGGATGCTCGAGTGTTTGTCTCTTCTGCTGAGATTGTATCATCTTGGAGATACTTGATTATAGGGCCGTCCATGAGGTTCCGCTGGATCGGGAAGGATGTCGACATCTAAGGCAAACAACTCAAGACGTTCAATTGCTGGGATGTCAACATGCACAATTGGAATACTTCTCTGTGAAATGCTTTTGAAGGCTGAGCCTAAGTTTGCCAGAGCATCTGCTTGTGAGTTTTCTTCTCGCGGCACCTGCTCCAAAGTAAATGTTTTGAATTTGGCCGCCATGATTTTCACTATTTCCAAATATGTCGTCATCTTCACATTTTTTGCTATGTAGGACCCGTTGTAATGGTTGACAATCAGCAAAGAATCCAAAAACACCCTGATGTGCTTGATATCCAGGTCCTGGGCCACTTATAAGCCTGCAATTAATGCCTCGTACTCTGCCTCATTATTGGTAGCTTTAAAACTGCAGCTGATGGATTGTGGTATTATGTCCCCTTGTGGCGATTTTAGTACAATACCAAGACATGTGCCTCTCATGTTGGAAGCATCATCTGTATAGAGTGTCCACATTCTTGAGATGTCGTCATCCTGTAATTGATGAACCTCCAACTCTACCTCTTGTTGCATGGTTGGACTAAAGTCAGCCACAAAATCAACAAGAGCTTGAGATTTTGTTGCTGTTCTTGGCTCATATTTGATGTCGTAAGTTCTTAATTGTACAGACCACTTAGCCATCCTACCTGACATCTCTGATTTTTTCATGACATTCTTAATAGGATAGTTAGTACGTACTATTATAGTATGTGTTTCAAAATAGTGTCTTAATTTAACAGATGCAGTTATCAAAGCCAGAATTAACTTTTGTAAATGAGAATACCTGGTTTCCACGTCTAAGAGTGTCTTACTTATATAATAGATGGGTTACTGAAAGCCATCTCATTCTATTACTAGTACTGAATTTACCGCGCATTCTGATACTGCTAGGTAGATAAATAGGTGTTCGCCCTCCTGAGGTTTGGCCAATAACGGAGGTGTCGACAGGTAAATTTTAAGATCTTGAAAAGCTTGTTCAGGGTGATCCTCCCAGTGGAACTTCTTATTCTTTCTTAAGATGTCGTAAAAAGTCTTGCATCGATCAGATGATTTGGAAATGAACCTGGTAAGTGCTGCAATCTTCCCTGTCAATCTCTGAACGTCTTTGACAGATTGAGGTGACGACAGGTTAATGATGGCACGAGTCTGCTCTGGGCTGGCTTCAATGCCCCTTTTAGTCACCATATAGCCCAAATATTTTCCTGCCCCCATTCCAAAATTGCACTTTGCTGGATTTAGTTTCTTGTTGACACAATCCAAGATGTCGAAGGCTTGGGACATATGGCTTATATGATCTTGACTTTCTTGGATTTCACAACCATATCGTCAATATATACTTCCATTGTATCCCCAATCTGGTCCTTGAACATTTTATTCACGAGCCTACGATACATTGCACTGCATTTTTTAGTCCAAAAGGCATAGCAATATAACAATAGATACCTGTGGGTGTTATGAAGGCGGTGTCCTCTTGATCAAATGGCTCTAGGTCATCATGGGGAGGTTCCAGCAAGTTGTCTCGATCACTCTCATCAAAGGTGATTGGTAGGATGTCGACATCCTGGATGGTCTTTCTGGCTTCTCCCCCTTTGACTCCTTGGCGTGTCGCTTTGCAGTGAGAATAGGAAGTGCCACAAATTTCGACGCACCACCGATGAAATTGATGACTTACGTTGATCTTTGGAGGAGAGGCTTGGGTGCTCAACTTCGGTGGAACCTCCGCATTCTCGGTCTTCTTCTTTCTGGAATCAAGCAACTCCTTGAGATGTCCCTTCGAGAGCATGTGGCTGATCTCCTTTCTTAGCGTAATACAATCCTCTGCGATATGCCCAAAGTCTTCATTAAAGGCACACCACTATGACTTATCATGCCTTCCCATAGATCTTTCTATCTACTTTGGCCACCTCGCTTTATCTCCCAGGTTGCCCATTGCATAAAGTACACCTGAAATGTCGACAGAAAAGCAACAATCAGAAATATTAGGCACACTATCATTATCTTTGTCCTCACCCTCGATTGAATTAATTTTGTTGTTGTCAATTCTTGGATAAGGATTGGATCGATTGCTCCTGCAGTGACATGGTTCTGTCTTCCTGTCCAGGTTGTCATATGTCGACATCTTGCTTGAAGACTTCGATCTCCGCAACTTATCTTCCTCCAACCTTATGAACCTTAGGACCCTGCTTCTGACCTCTTCCAACCGCTTACAAGGAGTCATCACCAAATCTTGATAATATTGCGAATCCTTTTTCAGCCCCATCTTGAATGCTTCTGCGGCTGTCGACATGTCATGATTGGGAATATCCAGAACTTCTCTATTGAACCGGTGGACATATTCTTTCAGGGTCTCAGTAGGTTGCCGGGTCGCATTGTAGAGACCACTTGTCAACTTCTCAAATTGTCGACTGCATGAGAATTGATTATAGAACATGTTGATAAGTTAGGCAAAGGAACTAATTGAGCCTAGGGGCTGCCTAATCAACCATTTAAGAGCTGGTCCAACCAAGGTCGACCCAAATCCCCTGCACAGACAAGCCTCTCTGAACTGTAACGGGATATGCACTATGTCCATCTTCTCTTGATAATGGGCAACATGCTCCTCCGGATCAGTGCTGTCGTCGTACAGCTTCATGGACGGAACACTGAAACGCTTCGGGATGTCGACATTTTCAATGGCTGGGACAAATCGAGATTGATTATAACAATTTGATGAGACTTGCTGGATTGGATGCCTGGTACATTCATTATCAGCTCTCTAAGGCCTGCATCTGCTTGGCTAATGGATTACCTGCAAAAAGGGTTAGTCGCAGGAATATGATTGAAAGCATTATTATTAAAAAGATTATTAAGCAAACCAGTGTTGTCTACAGCCGAGGTAACAACAGTGTTGTCAGTAAGAGGTGAATCCTGTCGGGGGTGGTGTCAGCAAGGTGTCACTGGATAAAGATGTCGACTTCATTTAAGATGTCGACTTCATTGAAGATGTCGACTTTTTCAGATGTTGACATTTTAAGATGTCGACATCATGTGTATGAGACGCAATGGCGATATGTTACTGAGCTACGACGCAATGAACTTCTGGTCTTGTTGCATCTTGATCACATCATTGGCCAACAACTTTGAATTACTGTCCTGGTTGTCTAGCCTCTGATTCAGCATAGTCAATGTTCTCCGGATGTCATCGTTCACAGTGGAAGATCCTGCCTTGTGGGATGATGGCGAGGGCGGCATCATCAGAGGTTTTGATTGAGTGACGGCGATGCTCTTACCGGCGGCGGAAACCTTTAGGCTGGTTGACATGTTGAGCTTTAGGAAATGATCCAAATAATCAATAGACCAAGTGGCCCCTCGGTGGGCGCCAAATTGTTTTGGTAGAAAAAACCATAATGTCGAATCTTAACTTAGAAAGTGTATGGATTTAAACATTAAGGAGGGGACTTTGGAATTCGATTAAATGGAACAAAAGCATGAAAATAAAGAATGACACAAGGATTTTGTTAACGAGGAAAACCTTAGAGATAACAACCTCTTCGGAAAAAACCCCGGGAGTTAGGTATCCAACCTTAAAGGTTTCACTATGAATCTCGTAGTTACAAGCTGGAAGACCATGGAGAGAGTACAAGAATTCTGTGTGTAGGTGAATGTGAGAACGTGTGTGTATTAGTGTGAGAGCGTGTGAGAATGTGTGTGATTTAATCTCCATGTCCCCTATAAATAAAAAAGACTAACAAAACAATAACAAACTGCTCCTATAATTTCGGCCTTATCTCTTATCCTTCCAACCAACGTCTCTTGACTTAGTCTTCTTAGCGTTGAGGGAAAAGTCCCATGTCTTTGGTAAATATCTCGGATTTAACTCCTTTGATTTACTGTAAAATATGATATAAATAATATTAGATAAACACAATAAATATTATGCAATACTTACAGTGAAGTATCATCTTGATATGCAGGAACAACTGAGGATGTCGCCATGCAGGGATATTGAAGATGTCTACATATGGAAAATCTGGCCACAACACTGGTCACTTTGCATCTGAGTGTCCATAGCCTAAATATGAATACATGAAAAAAGAAAACCTCTCCTGCAAAATTTTCTCGTCGCAAGGGAATGGTTGCTGAGGAGGAAGAGAATTCCAAGAAATTAGCAACTTGGATTGAAACAGACTCTGATGATGGAAGTGATGAAGAAATCGAAGAGGTTAATCTCTGCTTAATTGCAGATGCTTCTGATGAGTCAGATATCGAGTCAATCGAGTTGCTAGATATGGAGGAAGAAGAGGTTTCTGCAAAAATTCCAAATTTTAAATTGGATGATAATGTCAAACTTACTCCTAGCATTTAGGACCAAATCAAAAGTATGACTCCTCTTGCTGATCAAAACCGCACCCTTGAAACTAAGGTTGCTGCACTTCAACTCTGGAATGATGACCTGGTCACTCAAATCAACGATCTCCAAAAGATTATTGATGGGTGGCTCAAGTCAAAATCCACCATGGGTCAAATTATAGATACCCAAGTACCCAGTGGAATTAAAGAGGGTCTAGGATTTGGATCTGGTGAAGAGGAGAAGTGTGCATCCTGTTGTGAAAAGGATGAGGAAATTTTGAAACTAACTAAAGAAATTCCTAAAGTGAAGCATTCTAATTCTAAGGGTAAAGGACAACAAAATTTTAATTATGTCTACCCAAAGAAATAATATGGGAAGAACTCTCAGATGAAAAGCAAAGGATTCTGAGAGTGTAGATTCAGAGGAAATGGCTTATGGAGTTGGCCGCATCCCTGCTCCAACCGCTTCTGGTGGAACAGGTGGTGCTGGCAACTGCAAGGCTGACCGCCCTTCTTCTTCGACCGCTTCTCCTACCTTCAAAAGCAAGAATAGCGTTCCTAGAAAATACATGGTCAAACCAAAGCCAGTTCCCCTTGTTAAGGCTAAAACCGCTACTCCCAAACCGCATGCAACTCCTAAGAAAAGTAAGGAGTTAGTAAAACCTCATGATGCTTGTAGCTTTTATAAATGCTCTGTGTGTGATGGTTTAGGTCACAAGGCTGCAGAATGCCTTTTGCGGTTCACATCCAATGCCAGGAAGAGTAAACCTCATTCTGTCAAACAGGTGTGGGTCGTGAAAGGTTGCTAACTTCAGGACCCAAGGAATAAAGGGGGACCTCGTTCTTAATGTTTACATTTCAGGTCCTCTACTTAATGGCTGGTCACTCCAAGGATAATGAATGATATCTTGACAGTGGCTGCTCAAGACATATGACTGGAGATAGATCATTACTTGAAGATGTCATTGAAGCAAGTGGTCCGTCTGTAACCTTTAGTGACAACAACAAAGGCAAGACCATTGGATATGGTCTTATAAGGAGAGAAAACCTAACCATTGAGAAGGTTTCTCTTGTTGAAGGACTCAAGCACAACCTCCTTTCAATTTCTCAATTCTGCGACAAAGGAATGCTTTGCAACTTCACGTTATCAAACTGCTTTATCAAAGATAGTATTTTCGGAGTCACTCTACTCACAGGGATTCGTAAGAGTAATATTTACATTATTGATCTAGATTATGCATGTAGTATTACTAATCTCTGTTTTGTAGCTATAAATGTGAGCGAAAATAGTTGGCTATGGCACAAGAGGTTGAGCCACCTGAATTTCAAGTATCTTGCAAAGATTGGAAGGGAAAACCTCGTTCGTGGTTTACCCAAAGTGTCTGACTACCATCCAAATGTTGCTGATGATTTTTCTGAGCATAATGAAATAGGTGAATCCTCTAGAACTGCACCTGAACCTCAACCGCAAAATCCATCACCCTCAACTAAAATTCCCTCAAACCGCACCTTTCAAATCGCACCTGAAGTTTTCACTCCAGATGCAACTCCAAGGGAAGAAGATGTTGAGAATTCCCCCATCCAGCTTATTGAACCTCTTCGTCAACTTACCTTCCATGAATTCGCTGAAGAATCTAACGACGTTCCTATTGAAGATCTTCAGCAAACCTCAGTCCAACCAGACTTACCCCCAGAGGTTCGTAAAGTCAGCAGTCACCCTCTCTCTAATGTGATTGGTTATCTGTTTTCCAGTGTTCAAACAAGGAGATCAAACTATGATGAGCATACTTCCTTGTTATCTCAAGTTGAACCCAAGAAGATTGATGAAGCACTCCAAGATTCCAGTTGGGCCGTTGCTATGCAAGAGGAACTCAACCAGTTTGAAAGATGCAAGGTCTGGACATTGGTGCCTAGACCTCAGGATCAAGGAGTGATAGGAACTAAGTGGGTGTTTAGGAATAAGATGGACGAGAATGGAAGCATCACAAGAAATAAAGCAAGGTTGGTTGCACAAGGATATAGGCAAGAAGAAGGAATTGATTATGATGAAACCTTTGCTCCAGTTGCAAGATTGGAATCTATAAGAATCATCTTAGCCTACACCTCTTTCAAGCGTTTCAAGTTATATCAAATGGATGTGAAGAGTGCTTTCCTCAACGGTGAACTGCAAGAGACCGTGTTTGTTGCCCAACCGCCTGGATTTGAAGACTCCAAATTTCCAAATCATGTCTACAAACTCCAGAAAGCTTTGTATGGACTTAAGCAAGCTCCAAGGGCATGGTATGAGACTCTTTCTAAATTTTTACTAGAAAAAGAATTTAAATGCGGTAAAATTGATACAACTCTTTTTATTGCCAAATACAATGATCATACTTTACTTGTTCAAATATACGTTGATGATATCATTTTTAGTTCTACTAATGAGTTACTTTGTAAGCGTTTTGAGAAGCTAATGAAAAGCAAGTTGGAGATGAGCATGATGGGAGAATTAGCATTCTTCCTCAGGCTTCAAATCAAGCAATGCGAAGAAGGCATTTTCCTCAGCCAAGCCAAATACACCAAGGAGTTGATAAAGAAGTTTGAATTAGAAAATGCTAAAGCATATGATACTCCAATGGCCACCGGCAATAAGCTAGATAAGGATCTAAAAGGTAAGAAGGTTGATCAAACCCTATATCGAGGTATGATCGGCTCATTACTTTATTTAACTGCTAGTAGGCCCGATATCATGTTTAGTGTCTGTGTATGTGCTCGCTATCAAGCAGATCCTAGAGAAGCACACTTGATTGCAGTCAAGCATATAATCTGCTATCTATCTGGATCCACTAAACTTGGACTTTGGTATTCCAAAGATTCAAACTTCGATCTTGTAGGTTATTCAGATGCTGATTATGCAGCTTGCACTATTGACAGGAAAAGCACTAGTGGGACTTGTCATTTCCTCGGGAATAGACTAGTTGCTTGGGCCAGCAAGAAGCAAGCTTCAGTTTTAGTGTCAACCACAGAGCCTGAATATATTGCTGCTGGAAGTTGTTGCTGTCAAATCCTTTGGATGAAACAGCAGTTGGTGGACTATGGGATTGAAGAAGGAAATTGCCCTATCATGTGTGACAACACTTCAACAATTTCAGTCTCCAACAACCCTGTAATGCATTCCAAGACCAAGAATATAGATATCAAGTATCATTTCCTCAAAGACCAGCTCTAAGCATGACGAGTCGATACCAATCTGATCCTGGGGAAAACCATTGGATGGCAGTTAAGACGATCCTTAAGTACTTAAGAAGGACTAAGGATGCGTTCTTAGTCTTTTGAGGGATGGAAGATGATCTTGTTGTAAGAGGTTACACAGATGCAATCTTCCAAACCGACAATGATGATTTCCGATCGCAGTCGAGATTTGTGTTTATGCTTAACGGAGGTGCAATTTGCTGGAAGAGTTCCAAGCAAAGTACCATAGCCGATTCTACAACCGAGGCCGAATATATAGCGGCATCTGATGCAGCTAAGGAGGCAGTTTGGATCAAAAAGTTCATTAGTGACTTGGAAGTTGTTCCAAGTATCACTAATCCGTTGGAACTTTATTGTGACAATAATGGTGCCATTGCGCAAGCAAAGGAACCAAGGTTACATCAGCGATCCAAACATATACTTAGATGTTTCCACCTCATTCGAGAGTTCATAGAACGAGGAGACGTTAAGATATGCAAAGTATCAACTGATGATAACATTGGGGATCCACTTACAAAGCCCCTCGTACAAGCAAAGCATGATGGTTATGTGAGGTCCATGGGTATACGATACATAGATGGATCCTAGTACAAGTGGGAGATTGTTGGTGTAGTGCCCTAGGCATTTAGTTATGTTTGAATTTTAACTTAAGCAGCTATGTAATCGTCTTTATCATTTATTATAGAGAAAGTTTATTTGGTTCATTATATGTTTACATGTTTATTTTATTGAATTGCATCCCTAATTATTATGAATAACTAGTATAAGTTGGTAATGGATAATCATGGAGATGATTATATGCATGTGATGCACATTACACTTATGGATACTTGCTAGAGAACAAGTATTGGATATGACCTACCGATGAGATTTATGACATGGTCAATAGTCATATGTGTCATGATTAAATCTCATGATAGTCATGTCATTGAATCCTTTGAACCTGAGATTATCATCGTCTTCCACATGATGAACATCGCGTTTGATATAGTCTAACACTATCTTTAATCGGATAGCAATAAGGGCTATGTTGGCACGATTGGATTCTTGTAGGGAAGAATGATAAGTCAAGATGGGATTTGTCCCTCTCTGTGTGAGAGAGATGTTTGCTTGGGCCCCTCGATGAATGATGTTGATGAAATGTGTGGCCACACTCAAGAGATTTGTTAGAGATCAAATGCACTTGGATTATCAACATATTCGGAATCGAGAAAGCAATGAACATGTGAGATGACATGGACCATGACTCATGTTCAATTTGACATCGTGAACAAAGGGATTGTGACATTTGATCTATCGAGGAATAAATCTTTTAAGTTATATTAATTGGGTGGATATAATGGTTTGCTGGAAACCACTTATGCCTTGTGAGGTCGATGTTTCGACTCACTACCAGCATAAATATAATTCCTATTGGGTCACACACAAAGAACGAATTTGAAATTGGCTGAAAATTGGAATTTGGGATCTGAGGCTGTTGCATGGCCGTGCGCAATAATTTGGAGCACCGTGCAAGAGTTGCTGGCTGGAGTGGTCGTGCGTTGTTTTTTGGAGCGGCCATGCAAAAGTTGCACGGGCGTGCTTTAGTAAACTGCACGGCCGTGCATAGCGGCACTGAGAGTCCGTTTTGGCTTTGGAAAATGAGTCTTTTCCCTAATTGTTAGGGTTACTTACCAAGTATAAATAAGACCTTTTTACCCAGCCAATAGACATATGATTTTTGGGGTTTAGAAACACAAAATCATTGATTTTGATTGAGAATCAAAGATCAAAAATACCCAAATTAATTCCATATTCAGCCATTGATTGTTGAATATCGATTCAACAATCGAAGGATCATCTAGCAATCCTACAAGAATTGTTCTTGGATTCATTTGCGTGTGGATTACCATTAGAGGGTGATTCCGTTATCACCTAAAGCTTGGATCAATTCATCACAAGGAAGATCAAGGAGAAGTTTGAAGATTCGACACCAAATTCAAAGGTTGAATTTCAGATTATATTTGGAGATTTGTTTTGAACAAACATAATCGCAGTCAAGGTATGTAAAATCTATTCCATATGATCTCATTTCTTCATGCTAGACGGATTCAAGGGCTAGGGTTTTTGTTATTTTATAAAGATTCTTCCGCTGCATTTGTAACCCGAAAACCCAACAATATATACATGAAGGGGCACATTTTTTGAAAAGTAGGAATGAATCCCGATTTTGTGTAAAAACACGCTTTGGGTTTGAATCTTTTGAGAGAGTGCAATCATAGCAAGGTTTGTAAATAGTGTATGGAAGCCCCTGCTGACAGAAAATCAATATTTAGCCTTATACTCATATTTTGTAGAATAAAGAAGACTTAACGAGACATATGAAAACTTGTTTAATTCACAATGATCACAAGACTGCTTAAAACCCTTTGTTAATATTCGGATTATTCAACCACTAATCCTGATATGAACAAATATTATTTATTAATTAAGAGGAGAAAACCAGCTGATATCAAGGATCAAAATTGAAAAGACAGAAAGAATAGACAAGAATGAAGAAAACACAGGACTTCCATGATGATATCCCCTAGAACATGTCTTTTTGCTTTTACTGGAGTGTCGCTGAGAGACATGGATGTGAAGCCCCAGTGAAGCATACACGGAAAGTATTTTTGGAGAACCAAAAGGACATGAATTTTCACAAGAGTAGGACAGGTTCCTAATCTTGGAGAGGAAATGAAATATGCTCACATGAAACGACAAATGAAAGAATTGACTTTGCGTAATCTCTGATTGATGGTCCTGAACCATGGTGTATTAGGTTCCAATTTAAGCAAGAAATGAAGTTTTAATTTGATTTTGACCTTGATTAAATTGGGACTAGACTGCTATCCGGTAAGGACTATAGATGGGTCTCAGGGTTTCGATCGGCCATCGGGTGATTTGGATCTTTGTTTGCATCATGACCTCTTGAGGTGAGAGGCCGGCTGGGCTTTTTGCTGACTTAAACCTCTAAAGATGAGAGGTTGGCTTTCAGGGATGTGTTTGGGATTTCTATGGCGAGGAGATTGTGGTTGCATCTTGACTGCCTCTAAGAATGAGAGGTCAAATATGGCTTCAGTGAGGTCAAGGGTAATGGGAGTATCCTCTAAATTAAGTGAGAGGATGATTTGAAATTGGTCAAGGGTAATGGGAGAAACACTAGAGATGAGATATATATATAGGGTATCTTTCGTTCTCCTTTCCTTTGTTATTTTTTAGAACTTCTGCTAACCCCTAGTATGGATCGTTGCATTTCACCATTCTTGAGTTTGGAGGTGGTCAAACTTCCTGTGAGTCATGGGAGCCTCTAGGATAGGCCTTCTTCTTTTTTTTTCTTTTTTTTCTTTTTTCTTTTTTTTTTTTTTTTTGCATTCCATCGTTCATGAGTTTGGAGGTGATTAATTGTCCTGGTCATGGTGATGGCCAAACGGGGTTTCAAAGCATGTCGATCTTGAAATGAAAGGATATTGTTTGGTGAGGGTAAAGTAATGACTTTCCTATGGTGAAAGGTTTCAGCTACAATCCCTACCGGATGACCTAAATGAAATTAAGGCTTCATTGTTTGCTTAGAATTAATTGGTAGAGATTAATGCAAATTCATTGACCAACGAAATGAAGTGTATGATGAAAGAGATGTGAGCATAAGAGCCAAAGAAAAAAACACAGGAGATGCGAGATAGGGGATTGGTAAGCCCCAACTCGATAAGGATATCAGTTGATTTTCTCACGCCAATTAATCTAAATATTAATTATTTCAAGAGATTATTTGGTGAGCAGTACAGGTGATCATATAGAAAAAAACCGTTTCATCTAAATATAATGTAGGTGTGCAAATAATATCTCGAGTCTAGGAAGAAAAGAAACAAAGACTTTTATTACTGAAAGAACAATAACTAGTCCAAAGTGGACTCAACAGACTCATGTCCAAAAGGGACATTCTAGAACCTACGAAAACTGAATGACTTCTTCAACCTTGGATGGGAGGAAGGGGATTGTTGACAGTGTTGGGGTGAGGACCTTTCTCAATCTTCTTGTCATCCATGAGGCCTTGAATGATCCTCTCCAAAGTGATGCAATTATTGGTGGTATGGTCGGGATATTGGTGAAAGCGACAATACTTGCTCGTGTCCAGATTTGGGTTGGGGTTAGCGGGGCTATAGTTGTCAAGTGGTTTAATCATCCCAGTTCGAATCAAACCATTGAATGCTTCTTCGGTAGTCATCCCGAGATCATCAAATTTCTGTTGCTGATGGGGCTGAAACTTCCCACTATTCTGACCATTACCTCCTCCTTGAAGATTATTGACACTGTTATCCTTGATTGTTTCTTTTGATTTTGGGGCCATTGAAATTGGATTTGTTGCTCTATAATGGTAGCCACCACCACTACTGGCATTAGTGCTCAGAGTGAGATTAAAGATCCTGTTCTCACTACGGGCTCCCATTCCAACCATCTTTCTCAAGTCAGGATACCATCTGCTTCCAATAGCTTCTCTGAGAATTGGCTTCACACATGAAAGAAAAATGTGTTTCTGATCTTGCAGCGGAATTGGCTAGGATAACTCATTCAACTTTGCATTCCATCTCTTATAGAAATCAGTAATTAACTCATCATTCTTCTGGATTGTACCAACCAAATCATCCCCGGTTGTACGCCATTTCAGATTTCCACGGTACTTCTCAAGGAAAACCTCAGTAATCTGACTCCAAGTGGATCAATTTTCTTGCTTAAGAGTGAGAAACCACGTCAAAGCAGGACCCTTGAGGGTGAGATGGAAGTGCAGAGCCATAAACTCAGGTGTGCAACCCATTGCACCCATTTTCATCACATAAGTACCAACATGAGTCTTTGGACATGCACTCCCATCAAACTCCATCTTTGGCATCTTAAACTTGTAAGGGAGAGCTTTCACTTATCTTGGATCCACTACCTTGATTCCACTCGTTCCCATGGTCAACTTATCAATCTGCTGCTGCATGACCTTCATATGCTCCAACAGAGCGGCGACTTCGGGAGTTACATTAGAAGGCTGAGGAATAGTGGGGGACACGGTTAAGGAAGGCACATAATTGGTTGACTGGAAGAAAGGATTCTCAAAAGAATGCACTGTAGGCAAGGAAGCTGGTGAAAGACCAAAAGTACTCGGGACGTTCAAATTGCTATCAAACAAACCAACTGAGTTTGGCACTTTATTCCCGTACAGATCATTACCTTTGAACTACACCACATTCTGATTACCCAACTACTGAGAACCTCCTTGAGCTGACAGGTGTCCAAACTGACTTGCGCCTGGCAACGGAGGAAAATGTACATTTTGGAATGAAGAATTCTGGTTCTGAAGCGGAGCACTAGCAGTCAAATAAGGAGCTGATCCTGGATACTGAGTTGACCCAAACTAACGCTGCATAGGCGATGAACTAAAACCATGAGTTAACCCCATCAATGGCTGAGAAAACCCTCCCTGAGGTTGAGACTGATTAAAAGGAACCTGCAGAAATCCTTCCTGATTGAACTGATAACCAGAGAAATGATACTGACTTTGGTATTGGGATCCATCTTGTAACTGAGGACCACGAAACTGACCGCCCGGGAAACCTTCCTGATGCTGGGAACTCGGAAGCCAAAAACCCTGAAGACTTTGCTGAGGCTGAGACTGATGACTGTTCTGAAACTGCAACCAAAACTGACTAGGAGGCATGGAAGCATTAGGATTCGGTTACGACATCAAATCATAGAAGTTTGGTTATAGCCTTCCAACATTGACAACACCGCCTTGAGGATTCAACTGCATACCCTGATTCTGAGCTTGGTTTGGTTGAGGTACCGGAGGAGGGATCTTACCTTGTGCATTCATACCTATCCCATGCATTTGCATGCGGACGGGGCGAGAAACAAAAGTAAGGGGAGGAGGTGTAGCATTATAGGTGGGTTGAAGAGGGAGAGAAGCATTTCCGGCCCCAAGGTCAGTATTATTGGCATCAGTGATCTCCTCGTATGACCCATCCTCACGCCTTATCATGACAACTCCTCGAATGCGCATCGCTTCCACAAAGGCTCATGTATTTCATCTTCCCTAGCCTTAGCAGCCTGAGCAAGCAACTGGGCCTCACTTTCACGAGCAAGAGTGGCTTCAAGGGTAGCCCGCAACTCTTCAATAGATAAACCATCCGCACTTTGCTGACCCATGGCATGCGAACCTCCAGATTGGTTGGTCATAACATTCTCTGCACTAGACATATCGGTCTCCAAATCAGGTGAAGAATACCACTCGGATATTGTGACTGCTTCTGTTGCCTCAGGAACACGGACTAAATGAGCACCAGGAACTGGAGCACGGACGCAACTTGACGTAGCTGCAGAGGGAAAGAGCTTTGATAAGGTGTGGGAGAGGGAAGAAAGGGAAAGGATATGGGAGATGGACTCGTGAAAGTTTGTTATTAAGGTTCAAGTAGAAAACGATGTCTTTTAGATGTCCTAGGGACGGTTGGAAAAGGAGAAGCCTTCTTTTTCGCAATCTAAACCTCAAATGGGAACCTAGGGATATACCATTCGAAATACACCAAATGCGTTGTATAAAAAATAAATAATAGTCAATGATACCAATACAAGACCAAAGCTTTCAGGAGCGGACGAGTAGACCAAATTTTTGGAAAAAAATCGGCAGCATGACGGGTAGTTCCTGAAGAATTTCAAGAAAAAATCCGGCATGACCTCTCGTCGGTACATGTTGGCGCTGTAGCATGATCTCTTATCGAAATCATATTGCAATGGCAACATGCCCGTATGTGCTAGGTCGTGTAGGTATTCTAGCCTATGATTAAAATTCATACAATTGATTTTAGTATATTTGAATATGGTGTATCAAAAACCAACCATATAAGGTAGGCTGAAAAAGTGTGATCCAACCTAGGGGTGCATTTAGGGTGCCAGGATTGATATCAGGCATTCAAACGTAGGCGACATACATCACCGTCTGTGATGCCGTCAATCACCCCAAAATGGGATCTAGAACTAGTGAGGTAGTGTGCGGTTGACTATATTACATTATGAGAAAAAAAAAATTTAGTCCTTTTTTATTAAGGTTTGAAAAAGATGACAAAGGAAAACACCACTCCCACTAGAAGCCACAAGGTACAATAATCAAAATATCACAATCTGATCAAGGGGACTGCCCCTCAATCAAAACCTGAACAAAGAATTCCAACCCTGATAATGGCCAACATTGTCGCACGGCACAGGACATAAGTGGCACGACCTGTCGCACGACTAAGCAAGCCAGAATTCCAGAACACAAAGCAGGAAGAAGAACCAGCTCCAATCATGGCAAGAACTCATCTCATAGTCTCAGTACAGCAGAATAAGAACACACAGAATCATGGCAAGCATGGAAGCATAGAAGATGCACACATAAGGTCACAAACAAGTAACACACAAGTTAATATAAAAGATGTTAGAAAGAATGAAAGCTTGACCCACTATTGGAAAACAAGTTTCAATCCCCAGCAGAGTCGCCACTGAACATACGCCCCATCCGCATGCAAATGCATGGGAAGTTTGAAAATGGTTTTATAAAATGAGACGTAACATACTGTAGCGGTGCGAGGGAAAAGGTTTTGTCTCGTCTTTCCCGTTGGTCTTTTGTTTGTTTTGAGAGTTGTCACCTATATTATTTAGTTGGAAATATAGAAAAACCATTTGAAAAGATTTTGGATTCGGGGCTTAGGTTATGGAACGGGAAGGTCAAGGAGCACCCATTCCACCCAATCTGGAGATCGGTCTTGCTAAAAAAGAGATTTTCAAAGAAAAGACGTTTTAATAAACAAGTAAAAGAATCCATTTAACGAGGTTAAACGGAATATAGGATCGATTGCTTCGAGACCGTCCCCATGATTTGGGGAGGCTCTAGGACGATCCTAGGTTTCATGTATTATACCACTCTAACAATCAATTAGAAAGGGAGGAGGAAGATTACCTTGTGTGAAGAGACTTGGACAGAGTTTCGACTCAAGTTTAGAGTCGAACCTTGATGCGGACAGAGCTTCGCCTCGGTCCTTGATTCTTTCTTTGATGTTTGTTGATCAACAAGGTTGATAAACAAACTTTAGGTGATTTTAGGGTGATTTAGAGGAATCTTTCAGGGAGAGAAACCAATAAACGTCGGAGGTTGACCGGAAAGTTAGGGATTCGAAATACTTAAAGTCTTCAAGTATTTATAGGGTGTTGGAGAAGTGAAGGTGGAGAGGTAAACCACCCTAGGAAGGTTCCAGAACCCAAATTAAGATTTTATCAAGAAAGAGGTTGAAATCAATGAGGAAACTGGCTACTGCAGGTCTGTAGGGGCTTAGTATCGCGTGGGACACGACTGTTCTGCGCGGGACAAGGCTGTCGGTGGACAATTCTGTCCTTCCCTCATTATCTCGTATGTAAGTACGCCAATCCAATTCACTACCCTTTTTAGGTGCATTTTAATATGATAATATTGTACTAGGGGCATTTTGGTAAATTCCCGGTCCATTCCGAGACTTCTCGAAACATTTCATAAGTTTCTTGCGAAGAAAGTACTGTTAAGTACTTTTCTCATGCAAAAGGACCTACAAGGAATAAAACCAGTTTAGACCTTTTGGGAATTAACCTGGAATGTTCCAGAACCAGGTTTTGGCGCCAGAAACGGTTAGTGACATGTTGTGTCACGCGACAACTCGAGCCATGGAAAGTGGTTGCAGGAGGTCGTACGACACAATGTGCCCGTCATCAGTAGCCTATAAATAAGACCCTCCCCTTCTCATATTTGGAACCCTCTTTGGCCTACTGTTACTCTGCCAAATTAGAGACGTACCATACAGAGCCAAACACCCACACCCCTCTCTCTCATACCCAAATTCATCCAATCCTCCCTCAATTCCCTCCAACCCACATACTACCTTTGAGATCCTCCATCTATCACACCTCCTCAGCTCAATTAGTCCCAGAAGCTATTTATTGAAGGATTCTATACCAGACTTGGTATAGAATTCGTGGACACTACAAGGGTAACTCACCAATTCCCTACTCCTCTCTCTTAGATTTGTCATTTTCATAATTCAATTCTCATATACTCATTTGATTCAGTAATTCGACTCCATCTGTCTTACTTACTGAAATCCAATCGCAATCTCTCTGTTTAATAGTTTGGTTTTGTATAATTGCATGTTCATGAGTTGATCATTGTTGGAATTGTTGTTTGATTCCCAAGGGAGTGTGGATCTCCCCATATCCACACCCCCTTGGTTGAATAATTGTTTAATTACGTATTTCTGAAGCTAAATTGTTAATATAATTAGATCTGTGTTGGTTTCTGTTCCTTTGGTGTTCAAGTTGTGAGATCTCTGCAGATGGACATCCTGTGTCACGCGACACAACGTGCCTGGGTGGATCCTGTGTCACGCGACACATCCAGCCATGCATGTTCTGTGTCACGCGACACATCTTGTCTGTTTGCAGAGATCCTTTCTCAGTTGTAATCTGTTTTGATCTCTGTATTTGGGATGTGGCCTCCCTTACCAAATGGCTCACAATTTGTAATAATCTCATTCAATTAATAAAATTCATTTTACCACACTTGTTTGTCATCATTTTTTGCACACACTATGAATATGTTTGGATGTTTAATTAGAAAGACTCGTCCACGGACGAGGGGTGTTGGGTGAACTCTCGATTCTTCCTAACGCGTAACCTGACCCCCGGACCCTTTTCTCTCTTTCAAAGGTTTTCAATATTTCCTTTAAAACGGCATGGCGACTACCAAAACTTTTTTTTACAAATTTCGGCGAGCGTACATTCAGTGGCGACTCCACTGGGGACTGAAACTTTTTAAAAAGAGGGTCATGCTTTCATTCATTTAAACATCAAACGTATTCATTTTGTGTGCATCATTATTGACCTTGTGTGGTACATGCATTTTATTGGATTGTGAGACTTATGTGCCTTTTGTGTGCTTCATGTGGCTATTTTGCTATGCTCTGGTGCTATGAGTTGTTCCTTTCCATGAGGAGGCAGGGGCTGATTTCTTGTTGCAGGTACTGGTTCAGTGGCTAGCCAGGTCGTGCAACAAGATTGGACCATGGCTGTCCTGTGTCACACGACAGAACTGGCCACTGAGCAGTTTTCCAAGTCTTGGCTAAGGACAGTCCCTTGGATCAGAGTGCAGTTGATTATTGTACTTTTGCTAGTCTGAGAGTGTGTGTGTGTGTGTTTTTCTTGTTTGTTTTTCCTTTTCAAATAAAAAGAAAATAAAAATAAAAAATTATTATTTTTCTTAAATAAAGGAACATAGCCACCCTCATACTACGTCACATAGATTTAGAACCCTCGGGTGCGATTGACGGTATCGTGGACGGTGATGTATATCGCCTACGCTTGAGCGCCTAATATTAAACCTATCCCCCTAGCGCATCATAGGTGGCGCCACACTTGAAAAGCTTACCCATGGTTGGTTTTTGGATACAACATTTTTTTTAATCACACTAAAATGAGTTATTTTGAAATTTGTAATAGGCCTTCATACCTTTCCCAAAACCTTGCACGTGTGGGCATGTTGCCAATGCAACGTGGTTTCACGTATGGACATGTCACCCTCGTGACATATTCTAACGAGAGATCATGCCGCATTGTCACCTTGCGCCGACGAGAGGTCATGCCGGATTTTTCTTTGAAATTCTTCAAGAATACCCGTCATGCTGCCCAAATTTCCCCAGAAATTTGGACCACTCGTCCGTCTCACATTGTGTTTAGGTCTTGTTTAGGTATTATTACCTATTATTAATTTCTATGCAAAACATTTGGTGTAATTTGAATGTTGCGTCCTTAGGTTCCCCCGAGGTATAGATTGTGTAAATAAAGGCTTATCCTTTCCCAACCTTATTTAGGATTTAAAAGATATTGATTTATACTTGAACATAAATAAGATGTTTGCACGAGTCTGTCCTTCCCTTTGTTCTTCCCTCTCCCGTATCATCCTAAAAAATCTCTTCCTTCACCACCTTATCAATCCATATCTACCCCTGCAGTTACGGCGAGTTGGATCCGTTCTTCTGTCCCAGGTGCCCGCCTAGTTCGTGTTACAGAAGCAGTCCAAGAATCTTCTGGGAATTCAGTTAATTCAGAGTCAGAAATGGCAGGAAATGGTGATGTTTTCTCTGCTCAGTCGGTTGGAGGTTCAGCCTCGATGGGTCAGCCAGGTTTGAATGACATGTCCATAGAAGAGATGAGAGCAACTCTAGAAGTCGCTCTAGCTAGGGAGCGTGAATCTCACTTGCTGGCTCAGAACGCCAAAGCTCGGGAAGAAGAGGCTCACGCTCATTTTGTGGAGGCCATGCGAGCCAGGGGAATTGTGGTGCTCTGCAGAGAGGATGGTTCCTATGAAGAGATTACCGAAGATAGTAACAATGGGATTGGATCTGCTTCCCCTATGCAGCCTGCTCATCACTCCGTGCCTCAACCCAATTACCATGCCATGCCTCCTCCTGTGAATTATGCTCCTCATCCTGACCGAATGCCATCGCCGGAAGCGGCCGTGAATGCCCAAGGAAGGGTTCCTCCCCCAATCTCTCAGACACATAGCAAAGGTGCTCAGTATGGATTCAGCAAAAGTGGTAGTCAGCCGTCAAACTTCTTTGATTTGACCTCCTCTCCAGCTCCCAATGTCTCAGTGCCTCAAGATCAGTTTGGGTTTCAGTTCCGAGGAAGCTATTCTCAGCCTCAAGTTAGCATGTATCAAGATGGTTATCAGTATGGGCAATTCAGTCAGCAACAGAGTGTTTTCCAGGCTCTACAGCAGCAGAACAACCAGTATCGCTTATCAGGAAGCCAAGTTTGTCAGGATCAATTCCCGCAGTATCCTCAGAGTCAGTCTCAGTTTCGGAGCAGCTTCTCGCAGCCCGCAGTTTGTTCTCCTCTCACTCAGCACTTATATGGTTCTACTCTGTACTCAGCTCCCTGTGTTAGCACTGGATTTTCAGCTCAAGGTCAGTTTGGATACCAATCAGCGCAGTTTGGTCCGCAGCATCTGAATGTTCAGTTTAACGGGTATGATATGTACGGGAATAGGGTTTCCAGTTCAGTAAGTTTGTTAGACAGAAACATCAACGTGCCCAGTACCTTCGGCCTTCCTCCAGCCGCCTTGCCTATCAGGCCTGCTCCAGAATTTCCATCTACTCTTCCAGTACCTTCCTCGACTGTGGCTCCTTCTATTCCTCAGATCCTGGGAATGACTCTGAAGGTGACGGCTTTGTTAAAGCAAATGCAGCAATAAATTGATAGGTTGACAGTGGGTTCCAACGGCCTTAAAGTAGTTGACCCAACTCAAGTGACACCCTTTCCCCACAAATTTAAGATGCCCTAGATGGAATTTGAAGGTACAGCGTGCCCGAAAACCACATTGATACTTACTTGATGATGATGGGGGCAATGGGTTGCACACCTGAGTTCATGGCCTCTCACTTCCATCTGACCCTAAAAGGCCCGGCGCTTACATGGTTTCTGGCCCTAAAGCAAGAAGGTCGCTCCACTTGGAGCTAGATTACTGAAACCTTTCTCGAGAACTACAGGGGAAATCTCGAGTGGTGAACTACCAGAGATGATTTAGTGGGTACTATTCAGAAGAATGATGAGTCAATAACATAATTTTACAAGAGATGGAACGCCAAAATCAATGAGTTGTCTGAACCGATTCCTCTGCAAGATTAGAAGGATATTTTCCTGTCCTGTGTGAAACCCGTGCTGCGCGAAGCCATTGGAAAGGGATGGTACCCGGATTTAAGAGAAATGGTTGGAATGGGCGCTCGAAGCAAAAACGGGCTTTTCAACCTCACTCCAAGTACAAATGTTAGTGGTAATAGCGAAGGTGGAGGATTCCGTTATCGGACAGCTAACCTGGTCTCTTCAATGGCGCCGAAAGGAAGGGAGGTGACTAAGGATAGCAGTGTCAACAATCTATAAGGGGGAAACAATAATGGGCATAATGGCGGAAGATTCCAGCCGAAGCAGCAGCAAAGGTTTGACGACTTGGGTATGTCCACCGAGGAGGTATACAATGGTTTGCTTAGAACCGGGATGATTAACCCTTTGGATAACTACAGTCCTCTCAACACTAACCCCAACCTCGACACGAGCAAATACTGCCGATTCCACCAGTACCCAGGACATACCACCAACACCTGTTTCACACTCAAGAAGATCATCCAAGGCCTTGTTGACGAGAAGAAGATTGAGAAGTCTCCCCGTCCCAACATCATCAAGAACCCTCTGCCCGGCAACAATGTGAATCTAATTGATTTTGGTCAGGATTACTTTGTGAATGTGATAGAATTCGATGAGTCTGTAAGTGGCAATGCCAGTGATAATTGTAAGGAAGTCATTGTTGATGTAACTCCTTGTTTTGATGAAATGAAAGACAATTTCTGCTACGTTTTGTATCTCGATGATTTACGTGATTTAAATAACTCTGTTGATTATGATGAATATGAGGAGCGGTTGGTTATCAACGCTATCTCTTCTGTGGTTCCAAAAGAGTCCCCACTCTCTTTGGAAGAGCTCAGAATAGCAGCTAGTTTGGAGGCACCGGTGTCAATAAATGAGATAAGACAAGCAGCATGGCCGTACAGCACTCGCTCTGCCCCGCTTACACTGGCTGAACTCAAAGAAGCCAGCAGAAGTTTTGTAGTTGAAGAGGATCAGGAAGTTAATTTGCTAACACGGTCGGTCAGAATGATGGGAACAGATAGTGCTGAGCCATCCGGAAAGGGCAAAGGAATTGCAGTTCCAAATCCCCAGGCTTCTTGAGATCCTTACAGGTTAGCTGGAGAGGAAGTAGTCCAAGATGACCCAATTTTGACACATCTGAAGAGAACTCAAGCCGACATCTCCTTGTGGTCGTTGCTTACATCATCTTATCCCCACAAACTGAAGCTGGAGGAAGCTCTATCCAAGACTAAGGTGTCCGTCAATGCAACTCTAGATGAAGCCTGTCAGTTGATTGGAACAGCCCAGTACGGGAATATCATCACTTTTATAGATCTAGATTTGCCTTCTTATGGTTCAAAGCACAACAAGTCTCTGCACATTACCGTGCCCTTGGAAGGGCGTCGAATCCCTCATGTGTTTATGGATAACGACTCGGCCATGAACGTGCTTCCAGCGAAAATGATGAGCATGATGGATATTGATGCACAGAGTCTCAAGCCGTCCAACCAGACTATCAAAGCCTATGATTCGACTTCCAGGGAAGTGTTGGGAATTGTTTCTTTGAATCTGTTGTTTGGAGGTAAGGAAATGGCAGTGGAATTCCAGGTTATTGATATTCCTAACACATTTTCAGCATTATTGGGAAGGCCTTGGATACACGAGATCGGAGCAGTAGCCTCCACCCTTCACCAGTGTCTGAAGTTTGTCCAGGATGGTATTTTGACGACCATTTATGGAGACAGTGTCACCATTGGGGAGATGAGCACTAACACTATGCCTGTAATAGAGATCATGCTTGATCAAGAGAGTCTAATGCTCAACAGGTTCACGATTGAAAAGCCTAAAGGGCAGGTCTGCATTATTGATCTAACAACTTCTTCAGATAAGATTCCTCCTGTACTAAAGATGATGCAGAGCATGAACTACATTCCTGGCCTGGGACTAGGGAAGCGTCAGCAAGGACAATATAAGATTGAAATGCCTGAGCCTAAGAGAAACAGGTGAGCTTTGGGGTATGTTGTGACCGAAGAGGATAAAGCATATGATAAGGCCGAAGCACTAAAGGAGCGGATGACTCTCGCTGCCGGGAAGAGATATAGGAGGCCTGATGTGCGTCCCTATAGCTGGTCTCTCAATAAGCATTTTATCCAGGAGAATGGTGAGATGTTCGATTGTCCAGAGACGAAGCTAAGTCAGATGAAAGAAAGGGTAGAAATGATACGAAAGTTTGCTACCAGCCAGGACCCAATGAAGGAAATGTTCATCAGTCTGCCCAGGAGGCCAGGTGTTACTGCTATGTACGAGAACAGCTATCACTTTTGGGGGCCCGACTATGTTAATCAGTTTGAGAAGCTTGCTTTAGATGAGCCTGTAATCCATAAGATTCGTGGTGCCGACCCCGTGGATATGGATGGTGACCTGGCAAACCTGTTCGGAGATATGGGGCTGTCAGAGTCTGAAAGTGGTATGCATACATTAGAGAGACCTGCAGAAAAGGTTATTGCTGCTAAAGATCCCCTGGACTTGATCGACTTTTCCTCAGATGATGATGTAGTAGCTATGCTTGAATTTGAGAATGGGCTGGTTGTGGATCCGAGCACTTTGGTGACAGTTGCAGAGAGGCCATTGCAGAATTGGACTTTCATCCAGGGACCAGTTGCCAGTAGAGAGACAATGATCAAGAAGCTTGGGCTCATGCCTCGTCCTAGTCCTTCTGTGTCTAAGTTTGTTCCCCACGTCTTGAGTCATTCTCCTGAGTCTCTTGTAATCGAGTTTGAGTCCAATGACAGGTCTGATGTCCTCACGACTGAAGACCATCGTCGTGTTGTAGACGCTGTTTTCCCATTTGCTCTTAATAAAATGGTCGACCTTTCCGAGTATCCCTTGATTGCAAATTTAATGATTGAACGCTTAACTAAAAATGAGCCTAAATATTTAAAAATAATTAAGCCAGGTTCAATCGAAAATAATGCAGACTTAATAGATGAACAAATTTTAGATAATAATTCAAAGCAGGTTTGCGATCGAAAGGAAAGTCGGGCCCAAGCTGCCGAAGAGATATTGACCACGGTGAATCTGGGAACAGCCGAGGAGCCCAAAGAGACACAAATTGGTAGCTTCTTCTCCGGAGTTGAGCGTGATGCCCTGATAGAGCTGCTCAAAGAGTTTGTAGATGTTTTTGCCTGGTCCTACAAAGATATGCCTGGGTTGGACACATCTATTGTGGAGCATCGAATACCCCTAGATGCGGATGCCAAGTCTGATAACTGCTCCGTAATCGATCGTCTGTCCAGCGGGAATGCTACGGTCGCCGACTCATTCAGGCATGTCAATGCTCTAAAATCCTCCATGGTCGGCGTCAGATCATTGTATGACAAAGTGAAGACATGTCGCTCCTAATCCCAAAAGCAGGACGCAACCTGGAGCAAATCCCAATCAATCCTCCAGTCTTTCAAGGACCAAATGCATGGCATGTTGTACCTCCTATCAATGAGCTTCCTATGTCGCTTCTGGTGAAAATACAAAATTTCAAACTGGGGCTACTGGTTTTCTTTCCCTGAAAAGGCAGTGTTTGCAAATGAATCCTGAGCTGATTTAAAAGGGCCTGTTACGAACCTCCTCTAGTCGTGCGACACAACTCGCCAAGGTAGCATGTCATGTCGGGCGACACATCTTGCCAATATTAGACACCATCAAAGTTGCTGCAAGTCTACCTTCCAGGGCACTCTCCAACTCGTTGTTGCTACAATACACCTCCATACACGCATATTCATATATATGCACGGGAGAGGGTTCACTCCACCATATGTATCACTATACACACTCATCAGATACAGTTTCATCGATCTCATCATTATTCCCTTCGTTCAATCATCATCCCGTTTCCTAGAGCGGATGGACTCATACAAACAAACTAACATAGTTTAAATTTTGCTAACAAGAATAGCGTAGTCAAATATAGTGCTTGGAGAATTGTTTCCCCCCGCAGGTACAATAATCAATTGAGCACCATCGAATCATGAGGACTCTCCCTCAAACCAAAATCGAGACAAAGAGTCCAAATCTATCAGTCTCCCCAGCAATGTGCATCAAGATCATCGGCCCCGCCGCAAAGTCGTCAGCAAAATCCGTTTTCCATGGTAATCTAGCAAGAAAAATTCATGTCCTATCAAGCAAAGTCCATGCTCCCAAAGTCAACCAACCATCAACAAAGACCGTCCCTCGTACGGCAAACCAACAACTCTTCAACAACAGTAGCCTAAGACCCTCTGGCAGCCAAGATCATCAGCAGCAGTGGCCTAAGACCCTCCGGCAGCCACGATCACCAGAAGTTGTAGCCTAAATCCCTCCGGCAGCTACAACCCTCCATGATCATCAGCTATAGCATCAGTCCCTCCGGCAGCTACATGTAAGCACAACACAGGTATGAAATCATATCTCATCTCATTGCAAATCATCATGTCTGGTATTCTCGAAAAATTATGTCTTCTAGTTCATCTCGCACAACCGGGTTCAGACGCCTCCTAACAGTCTTCCACCGAGTTCAGACGCCTCCAAATAGTCTTCCACCGGGTTCAAACACCTCTAAATAGTCTTCCACCGGGTTCAGACGCCTCCAAATAGTATTCCACCGGGTTTAGACGCCTCCTAACAATCTTTCATCGGGTTCAGATGCCTCCAAATAGACTTCCACTGGGTTCAGACGCCTCCTAACAGTCTTCCATCGAGTTCAGATGCCTCCTAACAGTCTTCCATCGGGTTCAGACGCCTCCTAACAGTCTTCCATCGGGTTCAGACGCCTCCAAATAGTCTTCCACCGGGTTCAGACGCCTCCAAATAGTCTTCCATCGGGTTCAGATGCCTCCCAACAGTCTTCCACCGGATTCAGACGCCTCCAAACAGTCTTTCACCTGGTTCAGATGCCTCCAAACAGTCTTCCATCGGGTTCATATGCCTCCCAACAGTCTTCCACCGGGTTCAGATGCCTCCCAACAGTCTTCCATCGGGTTCAGATGCCTCCTAACAGTCTCATTTGGGTCAGACACCTCCGAATAGTCTGAACTACGATCGACTTGATTCCCTCCTAGGGATACGTAGGAATCCTTTCTCCAAAGGTCCAGCCATCCAATCTCACCAATCATTGTCCAGCCATCCGCCATATCCCCAGCCGCTCATTGGGATTGGGTCTTTTCTTATCGACAACCTCACTTCTTCCATAAGTGACGTTGCCGAGGGGCTCTGTAAGTATGCCAATCCAATTCGATACCCTTTTTAGGTGCATTTTAATATGATAAATTGCACTAGGGGAGTTTTGGTAAATTCCCGGTCCATTTCGAGACTTCCGGAAACATTTCATAAGTTTCTTGCGAAGGAAGTACTGTTAAGTACTTTTCTCATACAAAAGGACCTACAAGGAATAAAACCAGTTTGGACCTTTTAGGAATTAACCTGGAATGTTCCAGAACCAGGTTTTGGCGCCAGAAACGGTTAGTGACATGTTGTGTCACGCGACAACTCGAGCCATGGAAAGTGGTTGCAGGAAGTCGTACGACATAATGTGCCCATCATCAGCAGCCCATAAATAAGACCCTCCCCCACTCATATTTGGAACCCTCTTTGGCCTACTGTTACTCTGCCAAATTAGAGACGTACCATACAGAGCCAAACACCCAAACCCCTCTCTCTCATACCCAAATTCATCCAATCCTCCCTCAATTCCCTCCAACCCACATACTACCTTTGAGATCTTCCATCCATCACACCTCCTCAGCTTAATCAGTCCCAGAAGCTGTTTATTGAAGGATTCTATACCAGACTTGGTATAGAATTCGTGGACACTACAAGGGTAACTCACCAATTCCCTACTCCTCTCTCTTAGATTTGTCATTTTCATAATTCAATTCTCATATACTCATTTGATTCAGTAATTCGACTCCATCTGTCTTACTTACTGAAATTCAATCGCAATCTCTCTGTTTAATCGTTTGGTTTTGTATAATTGCATGTTCATGTGTTGATCATTGTTGGAATTGTTATTTGATTCCCAAGGGAGTGTGGATCTCCCCATATCCACACCCCCTTGGTTGAATAATTATTTAATTACGTATTTCCGAAGCTAAATTGTTAATATAGTTAGATCTGTGTTGGTTTTTGTTCCTTTGGTGTTCAAGTTGTGAGATCTCTGTAGATGGACATCTTGTGTCACGCGACACAATGTGCCTGGGTGGATCTTGTGTCATGCGACACATCTAGCCATGCATGTTCTGTGTCGCGCGACACATCTTGTCTGTTTTCAGAGATCCTTTCTCAGTTGTAATTTGTTTTGATCTTTGTATTTGGGATGTGGCCTCCCTTACCAAATGGCTCACAATTTGTAAGAATCTCATTCAATTAATAAAATTCATTTTACCACACTTGTTTGTCATCATTATTTGCACACACTATGAATATGTTTGGATGTTTAATTAGAAAGACTCGTCCATGGACAAGGCGTGTTGGGTGAACTCTCGGTTCTTCCCAAAGCTTAAACTAACCCCCGGACCCTTTTCTCTCTTTCAAAGGTTTTCAATGTTTCCTTTAAAACGGCGTGGCGACTCCCAAAACATTTTTTTTTCAAATTTCGGCAAGCGTACATTCAATCGGAGAATCAGACCATAACGTAGTTCGACTCCAAAATACGAAAAGGCTGCTTTAGGTATTTTGAAAATTTTAAAATCAAGGGGATTTTATTTTTGAAAAGGTATTCATACTGAGGAATCAAATCAAGACCCAATTTTGAATATACCTATCTGTCTGAAGATTCGTCTGTCTTGGCTTCGAACCTGTGGGGAAGAAATGTTAGAAAATAAAGGCTTACTTGCCCTGCCCTTTGAGTCCAGTTGGTTTTGTGATGATTCGCTTGTCTGGGCTCCAAATCGGGCTTTTTGCTGGGGATGACGATTCACCTATCGGGGCGCTGAATCGGGCTTCTTTTTTTTTTGATTTGATAATTCACCTGTCTGGGCTCTGAATCGGGCTTTTGATTTTGACGATTCACCTGTCTGGGCATTGAATCGGGCTTTTGATTTTGACGATTCACCTGTCTGGGCGTTGAATCGGGCTTTTGTGATGACGATTCACCTGTCTTGGCATTGAATCAGGCTTTTTGATTTGACGATTCACCTGTCTGGGCTCTGAATCGGGCTTTTTGATTTGACGATTCACCTGTCTGGGCTCTGAATCGTGCGAGATGACTTGATCTCTGGATCAATCCTTTTCGGGTGATTGGATATCGTATTGGGCGATTGTGCGTATTTCACGTTCGGCTCGTTTCGTGACTTGCGGTCCCGATTTGTCCATGTTCCCTTGCTAGGGTATCACTTTCAAGGGTAAATGTGTCAAAATTTTGAATTTTGACATTGCGTAGACGCTTATTGTCGAGGACAATTTCGTATATTTCCAGGGGGATTGTCTCGCGTGGGATAGCTTGTATCGTGCAAGACAATGACTGTCGAGGCAATATAACAGCAGCGGTGTGTTTATTTTAAAACACCCATTATCAAACATTCTCTTCAAGACCGAACCAAGGCATTTTTCTTTGAGATTTTTGGTGCGTTGTTTGTTGATTTATTTCCTCAATCAACATTTCAATCCTTTCCTCTTCCATCATCTATGGCTCAAGAGAAAAATCCGACTTTTGGTAGCTACTTGCTCGGAAAGGATTATCCGAGGGATGACCTATCATTCGACCGGTCCATGCACATTTCCCATGCCATCCGCGAGGGTTTGGTAAGAATGTTCTTCTCAATCTTATTTCGATACTTTGCATTGAATTGAATCCATGTTTTTTGAATTCCCCCAATTTCATCAAAATTGGGTATTTTCTTTCTTTGTCTTAGAACTAGGTTCCATCATTGCATGCTTCTTATTTCGTTGATGTTGTTGGGTATTGTCGTTGCATTGGCATGTATATGAGTTCCCTACACATCATGAATTGTAGGAGGGGTTGATTCGGGTAGCCAAATGCTTCCTTGAACATGGTTTTCTAATGCGCACGCCAAGTGTTTGATGAAATGCCTCAATGAAAATTTTCTCTTATTTCTTTGAAGTTTTGCCATGGAATGATTTCTGACATTGCTCCCTTGTCTTTTCTCTATTTTGCAATCGTATAAGGAGACCAGAAACTGTTGGGGGAGTGCTAAATTTGCCAAGGCTTTGTGGGACAAAGTCAAGGGTTTGAACGGAGTCCGGGCTAGGATGGCTCAGACGGGGCTCCTTACTTTTGTCAATAACATCCGAGGGATGAGGCGGACTCCTCAAGTCCTTCAAGCGATTAGGGAGAGGTGGTGGGACACTACCCACACAGTCCATCTTCGCTTTAGGGAAGCTACGATGACCCCGACTGATTTTCTTGCTATTACCGGGTTGGAGTTCACCGGTGTTGCCCTCCCAAAGACTGCGGGTTACAAACCTACGAATCCAGCTGAATGGAGGTGGTTGATTGGTTTTACCCCTACGAAGGTTAAGGGGTTTGCTGCTGAGTTATCTTCTCTTCGCGTTCAGCTCGAGGCTTATGCTGAAATGCCTAATGCGGATACGGATCGGTTGGTGAGGGGTACTCTCTGGTATATCTTATCAGAGACTATCTTTGCCAACTATTCTTCCATGGCATGCCTTGCTCTTTTGGGGTTGCTGGCTGATCTGGATCAGGTGAGGACGTATGATTGGGGCTCAGCCAGACTGGCCTTCTGTTATCATGCCGTGGATGAGGCATGTCGGCATACCAGGGATACCTTGTCAGGGTATTCTTATGCTTGGGAGGTATGTTTTCTAATTCTGTCTTTGTCATTTATCTGCACTTTTTGCTTGTGCTTTGTACTGAATCTGTTCTGCTTTCTTGTACAGATATGGGGCTATGCTGTCTTTTAATTGCATAAGTTTGAGCTAGATGATCCAAATCCCAAGTTTCTGGACATCAGGAGGTGGAGCCACTCCAACCGTACAGTGGACGAGGAGGAGGGGGATTAGGACTGGACCCTGACCGTTGAGGAGGCGCGGACCATGCTGGATAGTTTTGAGTTTGAGCGGCTGGGCCTATATCCGTGGGCCTTATTGGAGCGAGAGGTTCATCGTGCCTGGGATATCATCGAGATGCAGAGGATTTTGGTATCGCTGGAGGGGGATACCATATATTTGGGTGAGAGAGTCTTCCCTCAGCATGGTCGGGATTCGCTTCCCTATAGGGTGCCAGAGGACCCGCCTAGGGCGATGCACCCTACCCACTTCATTCCTGATGGGGATTATGACCATCTTGTGAATGGCTATGCGGCGGCAAATTGCATTATCCGAGGGGATTCATATGAGGAGTTCTTGCCTCGCTTGATGGGCCCTCTTGTGGTAGGAGGTAGGCGATCACGTGCTTGAGCTTCTGCTTTCGCCTCTATGTCCGATTCATCAGCCCCCAGCTCTTCATCACAGTATGCGAGTCCCGTGACTTTTGTACCAGATCTTGGCCCTCGGAGCTTCACATACATGATGGGAAGTATGCAGATGGTGGGTCATATTACGACCCCAGATCAGATTTCGGAGGGTTATCGTCGCCCTCCCCATGCATCTTCGGTACACTTATGTTCATACCATTTCCCGTATTCATCCATATATGTGTATATGTCCGACTTCATTCTGAGCATCTTTTCTTTGTTCAACAGGTCATCATGTCCACGGAGGATTATGACCGCAGCGCGAGCAGGATGGCTGGCCTGATGTCTATGGTGTCGGGTCTGTCAGAGCGGCTGTTTCAAAAGGTGGCTTCGGCGGCGTCGACGATAGCCTCTGCAGTGACCCCGTCTTGTGGAGCCAAATGGTCAAGGATGGACGGTAGCCCCAACAGTGGTGAAGATGATGGAGGTGCCGGCAGCTCGGGCAATTTGATGGCGTGATCCCCCTTTTCTCCCCATTTATCTCTTGAAAACTTGTAAATATTGGCCTGGTGGGCCCAGATAATTTTCTTTTCTGGTACCTATTAGCACGTAGGTAGCACAACAACAAGATTTTCTTAATTCCTAATCCTAGGTCTAGTTAATTTTTTAACTTTCTCGACTTCCGTGTTGAAAAGAAATGACCATTTAGGTCAAAGTTTTGAGCTTGGTTTTGATGCATGTATTGCATATTAGGAACTGCATTTGCAGGATTCGAGACTTGCTTCGGTAAGTCGGGGCTAGATTGCTTATTTATGCAGGAGTGCTGCTGGATTTACCGAAGAGTTGTATCGCGCGGGACAAGATATCTTTCGCGAGACACGCTACTCAGGAAGAGCTCTTTTCTTCTTCGAACAGGATTCTGTCAGTTTTCCCCTATATAATCACCCTGTAGTCCAGCCAGATAACCCATTCAGGCCTCTCAAATCATAGAGATATTTTGTTAGGGTCAAATTCTAGCCTTCTTTTCCACCCTTGTGATCCATGGCTTCTGTGAGTACGCCAATCCAATTCGCGACCCTTTAAAAGTGCTTTTTAATGTAATAAAATGGCACTAGGGGCGTTTTGGTAAATTCCCGGTAAATTCCAAGTCTTCCGGAAACTTATCTTAAAGTTCTTATAAAGGAAGTACTTGTGAATAATTTTTTTCACATAAAAGGACCTATCAGAAATTATCAGCTTTGGACCTATTGGGAATTATCACAGAAGGTTCCAGAATCAGTTATTTATGCCAAAAACGGTTACATGGCTAGATAGGTCGTGCGGCACAATTGACCCTGGAAAAGCGAAGTGAAAGGCCGCGCGACACAAGTGACCTCCTCCATGCAGCCTATAAATTGGACCCTCCCCCTCTCATATCAGGATCTTTTTCCAATACCCTAAAGTTACTCTGCCCAATTGACGACAAAAAACCCTCTCTCTCCTCAAACCACACCAAACCTCTCCAATTCCATCCTTTCTTCACCCAAACCATAAACCCATCTTCATACAACTCACCTCCCTTTGAAGATCTGAAGAGAAGTAGCCAATTGGTGTTCATTTGCACCCTCTAGCAGCTGAATTGAAGGCTTCCACACCTAACTTGGTGTAGAAGTAGAGGACTACAAATGTAACGAGTTTCTCCACCTCTTCTCTCTCATTTTACTTGTTTATTTGTGATTGTTCTTCCTCCACTTGATAATCAAGTTCCATCTGCTTTAGATTATCAAGTGGCAACTGCCATATCTCTGTTTAATTGGTTTTGTTTGGTTTAATTGCATATTGGTATTGTGATTGTATCTCCCTTGGTTGCTTGGTGCTCAAGGGAGTGTGGATCTCCCATATCCATGCTCCCTTGGGTGATTCGTTGCTAATTTGTGTTAATCCAAGTTGATTTGATGTGCTTAATAGATCTGAATTGATCCCTGTTAGTTTCTGGTTTTAAATTGTGAGATTCCTGCAGATAGTCTACTTATGTCACGCGACACAAGTGACTTATCAAGTCCTGTGTCATGCGACACAAGTGACCTATCTGCAGAGAATCATCTTTCAGTTGTAAGTTTGTTCCTCCTTTCCCTCCTTTTGTTTGTCACTCAAATTAGGGTGTGGATTTTCCATATCCACATTCATTTTGAAGTGATTAGATAGCTTTACCTCCCCATTGTTCAATAATGTAAAATCTCTGCAAAGTGTCTGTAGTGTCACGCGACACAAGTGACCTCTCAGGTCCTGTGTCACGCGACACAACTAGCCTCTGCAGTAGGTTCATTTTAGTTGTAAGTTTTGTCAATCCTCTTTGTAATATGGGATGTAGCCTCCCATGGTCTGTGGCTTACAAGTTGTTTCTTCCCCCTTTTGAGCAATAAAATAAAGCACTTCTATGCATTCCATACTTATCTTGTCATACACACTAGCACACACGTTTGAATGAATTAAATGTTGAACGTTAGAAAGACTCATCTACGGACAAGGCGTGTTGGGTGAACCCTCGGTTCTTCCCAACACGTAACATGACCCCCGGACCCAAATTCTCTTAAAAAAAAAAGGTTTTCAATGTTTCCTCTTAAAAACGGCGTGGCGACTCCTTTATTTTCTTATTTTCGGGCGAGCGCACATTCAGTGGCGACTCCGCTGGGGACATGAAACTTGTTTTTCAAATGTGGGTCAAACTTTCGTTTATGTTCAACATTCATTACATTCATTTGTGTGTGCTTGGTTGTGTGACATCCTATATGCCTAAAATGCATTTTATTGCTTTGTTTTATTCCCTCCCCCTTCCTTGGTTCCTGTTAATATTGTGCTAGTACTGGGGCTTGAGACATTGTTTTGATGCTTGGAGGCTGGGGCTGTTTCTGGTCCTCTTGTTCAGATTCTGGAATGGTGACTCCTTCTGTCACGCGACATAACTGGCCTCACCAGTCCTGTGTCACGCGACAGAAGTGATCACTATGCAGGAGTTGGATTTTGTGCAGGTTGTGATTGTGGGGCAGTCCCCCATGATCAATTATTGATCCTTGACTATTGTACTTTGTGGGGGCGTGTGTGTGTTGTTTTTTCTTTATCACCCCTTTTCAAATAAATAAAAAAAAATAATTAAAAAAAATCAAAAATCATTTTTTTTCGCAAATAAAGGAACATAGCCATCCCGCATACTACTTCACGTAGATCTAGAGCCCTCGGGTGCGATTGACGGCATCGCGGACAGTGATGTATGTCTCTTACGCTTGAGCGCATAATGTCAAACCCATTCCCCTAGCGCGTTATAGGTGGCGCCACACATTTAAACCTCACCCAAAACGGTTGGTTTTGACACGACATTTTCAAATACACTAAAATGATTTGTTTCAAAATTCTTAATAGACTTTCGTACCTCCCCCAAGCCCTAGCACGTGTGGGCATGTTGCCATCGCAACATGATTTCACGTAGGGACATGTCACTCCCGTGGCGCGTTCTAACGAGAGATCATGCCGCTTTGTCAATATGCACCGACGAGAGGTCATGCCGGAATTTTCCTTGAAATTCTTCAGGAATACCCGTTATGCTGCCCAAATTTCTCCAGAAAATTGGGGCTGCTCGTTCGTCCCATAAATTCTTTGGTTTTGTTTAGGTACTATTGCCTATTATTAATTTTGACTCAACCCATCTGGTATATTTTTGGATGATGTGTCCCTAGGTTCCTCCGAGGTCTAGATTGCGTGAAATAAAGGATTAGCCTTTTCCAACCGTCTCTAGGACTTAAAACACCAATTTCTACTTGATGATTAATAAAGTGTTGCACGAGTCCATCTCCTTTCCCGCTCTTCCCTCTCCCATACCACCTCAAAGTTCTATACCCTCCTCCTTATACACGCTCTTTTCGCTCCAAGGCTACGACAAGTTGGGTGTGCGCTCTCGTTCCCCGCGCTCATTGGTCCATATTCCCGAGACGGAAGCAGTTCAAGTGCTCGAGCGGTCATCCATCTGATGCGGAATCCAAAATTCTCGGTGCAGAGAAGACTATGGCCCACAAATCTGGAAGTTCATACCCCTTGGGTCAGCAGCAGAGTGTAAAAGGTGTGTCCATCAAAGAGTTGTGAGCTACACTTGAAGATATTCTTCCTCGCAAGCGAGAGGCCCGGTTGCTTGCTCAGATTGCTAAAGCTAAGGAGGACGACCTATAAATGACAAAGGATTGAGAAGGGTCCTCATCCCACCGATGGCAACAAAGCTCTTCCTCCCATCCGAAGTTAATGCAGTCGATCAGTCCTCGTAGGGTCTAGAATGTCCACTGTCGGACATGAGTCTGTCGGGTCCAAGTTGGACCAGTTTTTTGCTTTGCAGTGATAAAATCTTTGTTTCTCTTCTTGCTAGACTCGAGACATTACTAGCACACCTGCGTTACACTCGATTGAAATGGTCTTGTTCCAAATGATCACTTGTGCTGCTCACCGACCAACGCTTTGAAATGGCTAATGTTTGAATTGATCAGAGCGAGAAAACAGACTGATATCCTTCTCAAAGTGGGGCTTACCAACTCCCCACCTCGATTCCCATACGCTCACATATCTTCCTTCATCCTAACCATCTCATTGTTCGATGAATTTGCACGGATCTTCTGCGAAGTAAGCTTAAGAAAGCAATGAAGGCTCAATCTCGTTCAGACTATCCAGTGGGGGCTGCAGCTGACCTTTCACCCATAGGAAAGCTATTACCTTACTCTCACCAAATAATACCCCTTCAGTTCAAGATCGGCACATTTTGAAACCCATTTAGCCATCTCCAGAAGAAGAGGGACTATCCTTGAGACTCCCGTAATTCAAAGAAAGATCGACCGTCTCCAAGCGCAAGAACGACGGAAAGCAATGATCCATCCTAGGGACTAACTAAAATTCTCCTCTCAAAGACAAAATTGAAAAGAAAGAGAGAGAAAACAAAAAAAAAAAGAATAAAAAAAAGAAAAGAAAGAGAGCCTAGTCCCCAGCGATCCTCTCAAAAGCAAAAGTCAAAAGACCCGGTCGTTACTCAAAGGGAGTCTCAGAGTGAATAAAGAGACAGCATGGATGTCCCTCACCATTACCTCTAACCGATCCCAAGTCGTCCTCTCGATTTTAGAGGACATTCCCGTTACCCTTACCCTTGCTCTTGTCAAAGCCAAGATTGACCTCTCATTCTTAGAGGCAATAAAAGAAGCAAATCAATTTCCTCACCCTTAGAAATCCCAAACACATCCCTGCAAGCCAACCTCTCATCTTTAGAGGTTCAGTCAGCAAAAAGCCTAGCCGACCTCTCGTCCTAAGAGGTCATGATATCCTAAATCACCCGAGGGCCGATCGAAACCCCGAGACCCAGTCGCAGTTCCTACCGGATAGCAGTTTCATTCCAATATCGTCGAGATCTAAAACATATTGTTCCTTAAAGCGGAGCCAAGTTCATCCCGGCTCAAAGGACCGTCAAGGGAAGATTGTGCAAATTCTATCCGTTCATTCGACGTTTTATGTGAGCATATTTCATTTCTCCTCCGCAAACACTTACCGTGAACGTCCCACTGGGGCTTCACATCCGTGTCTCCCATCGACACTCCAAGAGGACATGTTTCTAAATTCCCAAAATCCTCAAAGGTCCTCAGATCCTCGAATTCCAACGTTCATTCTTTTCATTCGGGATAAGCCCGAACTACGGCGACCTGAGCTCCTCCCAGGGAGGGGAACGAAGGCAACCATAACTGGTCCGGTCGAAAGCACAAACAAATCTCGAAAAATCTGGTCTCCTCAAGGGCCGTCCCTATACATAGATCCTTCGTTCCGTCTTTCCAAATTTGATCTCGATATCAGTGGGCCTTCTCCTCAGGATCGATAAAAATATTTGTTCATGTCAGTTTTGGCGGTTGACTAACCCGAACATCAATAAAGGGTTTTAAGCAGCTTTGTGATCATCACGAATAAGACAGGTTTTCAAGTGTCTTGACAAGTCTTCTCTTTCTACATCATAGGAAGATAGAGCTAAACATTGTATCGGTCAGCAGGGGCTTCCATACACCATTCCCCACCTTGTGATACTCATACTCTCCCAAAAGAGTCAAGCCCAAAAGCGGGAATGTCATACACAAAGTCGGGATTCTATTCCCACCATTCGAAAGATATGCCCCTACACGTAAACATTTTCGAGTCTTGTCCAGCGACTGATTGACTATGGTTTGAAATGATGGGTTGCCTCTTCGGCCACAAGATGACTCTGTCTGCGATGAAGCTGCATGGAATTTCCTCAAGCTGGGGCTTTGGTTAAGGTATCCCTCCGGCTCTCCTTACCAGATTCCCTCCAGGTTTGCTTTGCACTATCAACTGGGGCTTCGCCAAGCCGGGATCGTTCTCTGCACATTCTCTACTTCTTGCTGTCTCAGACGCGTGATGCACTTTGTCCTCACTAGCAACGGACCCGCTGCAATCAGTACTCTCGGGAGCGTCCCCGACTTGACTAGCCGCACCATATCGTTTTTCTACCTCACGGGAGAGGGTCCACCTCATTATAAGCACTTTCGTCCTATACACAATCCCTCATAGCATAATGGCTACCTACACATCTGCTCATCAAGCCGTGTAGAACCCTCCCTACTTCCTATTCTCCCCAGCTGAGATGGACTTGTGCAACCAAAGATTAATAATGCATAAGCAAAGATTCTAATAAAATGCAAAGTGCCTAGAGTGTCGTGTCTTCCCCCCACAGGGTACAATAATCAGGTGATCGTAATGTGATCGTGAGGACTGCCCCTCGAATCACAATCTTGGACAAGGATTCCAAACCCTGTAGGTGACAACCCTACCTTTATTATCTTCGTAAGGCCCGGACTCACCAGTATCATCTGATAGAGCCCCAGTTGCCCCAGTCTCCAAGCAATGCTTGTCGAAAAAGAAAAAAAGGAAAAGAGCCCCAGCTGCCCCAGAATCCAGGCGATAATGCTCACCAGCCTCAGCGACTTTAAGGCATGTTCCGCACAGAGAGTTACCAACCAAGAGCCCGTTCTCATTGGCCAGATTTTCAGTCAAGAGCCCGTTCTCATAGGGCAGATTTTCAGTAAGAGCCCGAGGGCAGATTTTCAGTCAAGAGCCCGTTCCCATAGGGCAGATTTTCAGTAAGAGCCCGAGGGCAGATTTTCAGTCAAGAGCCCGTTCCCAGGGGCAGATTTTCAGTCAGAGCCCGTTCCCATGGGCATATTTTCAGTCAGAGCCCGTTCTTATGGGCAGATCTTCGTTCAAAAGCCCATTCCCATGGGCGCACCTGCATCAAGGCCTGTATGCGCTAACACTTCCACAACTCTTCGGCAAAAACCATCCCGTGAATGGCCACCCAGCAGAACCAATGGTAGCATGAGACCCTCGACAGCTACCTCCCAATAAGCAGTTACAGCCTAAGACCCTCCGGCAGCTACTTCCACCCCCGCAGGTACAATGATCAACTGAGCACCATCGAATCTCAAAGACTGTCCCTCAAAACAAAACCGAGACAAAGAATCCCAAGTCTATCAGTCTCCCCAGCAACGTGCATCAAGATCGTTGGCCCCGCCACCAAAAGCATCAGCAAAAATCTGTTCCCTAGCAAACAGAACCCGTGTCACATCAAGCAAAGTTCGTGACTCCAAAGACAACCAAGAGTCAACAAAGGCCGTCCCCTAACAAGGCAAAACAGCAAGACGTCAACAACAGTAGCGTGAGTCCCCGACAGCTACATCTATCCCCAGCAGAACCAACAGTAGCATGAGACGCCTCCTAACAGTCTTCTATCGGGTCAGACACCTCCTAATGGTCTATTCGGGTCAAGATGCCTCCTAACAGTCTTCTATCGGGTCAGACACCTCCTAATGGTCTATTTGGGTCAAGACGCCTCCTAACAGTCTTCTATCGGGTCAGACACCTCCTAATGGTTTTTTTCGGGTCAAGACGCCTCCTAACAGTCTTCTGTCGGGTCAGACACCTCCTAATGGTCTTTTTTGGGTCAAGACGCCTCCTAACAGTCTTTTATCGGGTCAGACACCTCCTAATGGTCTTTTTCGGGTTAAGACGCCTCCTAACAGTCTTCTATCGGGTCAGACACCTCCTAATGGTCTTTTTCAGGTCAAGACGCCTCCTAACAGTCTTCTATCGAGTCAGACACCTCCTAATGGTCTTTTTCAGGTCAAGACGCCTCCTAACAGTCTTCTATCGGGTCAGACACCTCCTAATGGTCTTTTTCGGGTCAAGACGCCTCCTAACAGTCTTCTATCGGGTCAGACACCTCCTAATGGTCTTTTTCGGGTCAAGACACCTCCTAACAGTCTTCTATCGAGTCAGACACCTCCTAATGGTCTTTTTCGGGTCAAGACGCCTCCTAACAGTCTTCTATCAGGTCAGACACCTCCTAATGGTCTTTTTCGGGTCAAGACGCCTCCTAACAGTCTTTTATCGGGTCAGACACCTCCTAATGGTCTATTCCGAATTCTCCGAACTATGATTTGGCTTGATTCCCTCCCAGGGATACGTAGTAATCCTTTCTTAAAAAAGGTCCAGCCATCCGATCCACCAAGTCATCGTCCAGCCCTTCGCCTTATCCCAGCCGCTCATTGGGATTGGGTCCTGTTTATCGACAACCTCACTTCTTCCATAAGTGACATTGCTGAGGGGCTCTGTGAGTACGCCAATCCAATTTGCAACCCTTTAAAAGTGCTTTTTAATGTAATAAAATGGCACTAGGGGCATTTTGGTAAATTCCCAGTCAATTCCAAGTCTTCCGGAAACTTATCTTAAAGTTCTTATAAAGGAAGTACTTGTGAATGATTTTTTCCACATAAAAGGACCTATCAGGAATTATCAGCTTTGGACCTATTGGGAATTATCACAGAAGGTTCCAGAATCAGTTATTTATGCCAAAAACGGTTACATGGCTAGATAGGTCGTGCGGCACAATTGACCATGGAAAAGCAAAGCGAAAGGCCGCGCGACACAAGTGACCTCCTCCATGCAGCCTATAAATTGGACCCTCCCCCTCTCATATCAGGATCTTTTTCCAATACCCTAAAGTTATTCTGCCTAATTGACGACAGAAAACCCTCTCTCTCCTCAAACCACATTAAACCTCTCCAATTCCATCCTTTCTTCACCCAAACCATAAACCCATCTTCATACAACTCACCTCCCTTTGAAGATCTGAAGAGAAGCAGCCAATTGGTGTTCATTTGCACCCTCTAGCAGCTGAATTGAAGGCTTCCACACCTAACTTGGTGTAGAAGTAGAGGACTACAAGGGTAACGAGTTTCTCCACCTTTTCTCTCTCATTTTACTTGTTTATTTGTAATTGTTCTTCCTCCACTTGATAATCAAGTTCCATCTGCTTTAGATTATCAAGTGGCAACTGCCATATCTCTGTTTAATTGGTTTTGTTTGGTTTAATTGCATATTGGTATTGTGATTGTATCTCCCTTGGTTGCTTGGTGCTCAAGGGAGTGTGGATCTCCCATATCCATGCTCCCTTAGGTGATTCGTTGCTAATTTGTGTTAATCCAAGTTGATTTGATGTGCTTAATAGATCTGAATTGATCCCTGTTAGTTTCTGGTTTTAAATTGTGAGATTCCTGCAGATAGTCTACTTATGTCACGTGACACAAGTGACTTATCAAGTCCTGTGTCATGCGACACAAGCGACCTATCTGCAGAGAATCATCTTTCAGTTGTAAGTTTGTTCCTCCTTTCCCTCCTTTTGTTTGTCACTCAAATTAGGGTGTGGATTTTCCATATCCACATTCATTTTGAAGTGATTATATAGCTTTACCTCCCCATTGTTCAATAATGTAAAATCTCTGCAAAGTGTCTGTAGTGTCACGCGACACAAGTGACCTCTCAGGTCCTGTGTCACGCGACACAACTAGCCTCTGCAGTAGGTTCATTTTAGTTGTAAGTTTTGTCAATCCTCTTTGTAATATGGGATGTAGCCTCCCATGGTCTGTAGCTTACAAGTTGTTTCTTCCCCCTTTTGAGCAATAAAATAAAGCACTTCTATGCATTCCATACTTATCTTGTCATACACACTAGCACACACGTTTGAATGAATTAAATGTTGAACGTTAGAAAGACTCGTCTACGGACGAGGCGTGTTGGGTGAACCCTCGGTTCTTCCCAACACGTAACATGACCCCCGGACCCAAATTCTCTTAAAAAAAAAGGTTTTCAATGTTTCCTCTTAAAAATGGCGTGGCGACTCCTTTATTTTCTTATTTTTGGGCGAGCGCACATTCAGCTTCCAAGGAGATCATCCCAACGTCCATGATTGTTGATGATTTTTCTCTGCCGCCCGATGTAGTCGAAGCGTTCAAGCAAGCATCAAGGAATTTTGTGAGGTCATTTCATAATCGATCTCACAATAAGTTTATTGCGGAATTTGGATTCAGAATCCTTTTCACTTTGAAGAACCTCCAACCGGATTGGAATCTTCTGCAGGGCGCTGCTCGATTTTGGGATCCCTCTGTTCATCTCTTTAATTTCTCTCTTAATGAGATGGTTTCTACTGTTGAGGAATTTGCTATTATCTTGGATATGCCTTTGACTGGTGAAATTGCTGTTCCTAAATTCAATAGGAACTATTTAGAAGCTTTGAACGAATTGTTGGGGATCCCCCTTGACGCTTGCTATGAGTTGGTTTGACGCAGATGGGTGGATTGCTCTTCTTTTCCTGAACGCTTCAGCACAGATTCAGATGACGAGGCCTTCCATGTTTACAAATGGAACTTTCTGGCCCTTTCTCTTTTCGGAGATGTTTTGTTCACGTGCAGGGATGGCTTGGTTGACTCCCAATTGGTGGAAATTGTTCTGCAGGCTAGGAAACGTTCTAGGAACATTATTCCGCTAATCTTTTGTGAGACCATGCATGGTCTTGATGAGTTACGTAAGACCGGTGCCATGACTCAAGGGAGTCCTCTTTTGTTGACTATTTGGCTTCGGGAACATCTCAATTTGGTAGCTCCTCCATTGGATTATTCTCCCTTTATGTACCATATGAGGAAGTTGCTAATCAAGGATCTTTCGGTGGATGAGTGGGCCAAGTTGATTGCAAAAACTGCCACTGCAGATATTATTTGATGTCCACCTTATTGGAGACTGAACAAGTATGTTGCCAATACCAAGGGTTTTGATAGGGTTGTTCTATTTTCCCAAGCGGGTGCTACGTCAGTTTAGCCAGCAGCAGGATGCTTATCTTTTCGAAGGAGCTTCTCGTGAAGTGTCTTATATAGTGTGGAGTTTATGAAGGTGTTAGCGCAAGCATGGGGTGAAGGAACTAATCGAGATCGTTGGTCAAACCTTTGGACTTTTGATCCAAGTGTCTTCTTATCTGACAAGTACTTTGATTGGTTCCTTCATACCAGTTACCCAAGTGCGGAGAAGATTGATGATCTGCGGCCTTCACTGCTAGGAGATTCTTTCGTGACGAGCAGTATTTTAAGAAGGAGCGAGGCCCAGTCTGATCCTGCTAATGTACAGACTGATCCAACCCAAGATTTTCTTGATGGGGATTGGTACGAGAGATGAGGAAGGGTCTTCCCGGAAAGATGCAGGCTTTGGATAGGCCCCATGTTTTCAAAAGGCTTTCGGAATCCGTTTTCACTTGCCTCGAGGGATGTTCTGCTTCGAAGGGTCCAAAGCGCAAGAGAGATCAAGATGACGGGGGCGATCATGTCCGCCGGCCTACCAAGTCAATGAAAGGCTAGATCCTAGGGAGTACCAAGAGATTGCTTTGATAGACCGCTAGTTTTTTTTATTAGTATTTTTTTTCAAGATTGTTAGCTTAGCAAATTAGTCGTTGTCGTTAGGATTTTCCCTTTGTTATTAATAAAAATGCATTCAATTAAGAAAAGGACAAAATTTGATTTATTTCTTTGATTAGACCGAACTCGAAGGCTGCCTATGTTCCTCTTTTACAGCAGTTAAATAAGAGGCTCATGTCTAATGTAGTTCATTTTTTGAGAAAAAAAAAGACAAAATTCGATTTCAGGCCGAAGAGTGGTCTCGCGCGAGACAAGGCTTCTCTTTTTTTTGTATGCACACGCTTGCTTTTGCCTAGACCGCCCTTTCAGGTTTTCAATCTAGCGGGCTTCTTTTCTTGTGCATGCTCTAATTTTTTCCTAGGCCGCTCCTTTCGGTATTTTCAACCTAGCGAGCGATTTTTTTTTTTGAGAGGCCAAGTCACGCGAAGTACTTTTTGAGCTTGTCCATGTTGACCGGTTTTGGTAGTTGATCTCCATCTAAGTCCACCAGCTGAAGGGCTCTCCCATAGAATATCTTCTTTATGATATAGGGTCATATCCATCTTGGTCCCCACTTGCCTAGAGGGCTGAAAGGTCCAGGGCGGTGCTCACGGAGAACCAGGTCGCCTACTTTAATGTTTCTTGTCTTGACCTTTTTGTTGAAATCTCTTGCCATTCTTCTTTGGTAAGCTTCAGTGTGTTCGGCTGCTTTCAGCCTTCTTCCGTCTAGCAGGGCTAGTTCTTCATATCTGCTTTCTAACCAATCAAGTTCACTCACTTGGTTTTCTAGGAGAACCCTTAGTGATGGTATTTCCAATTCTATTGGTAGAACAGCTTCCATTCCGTATGTGAGGGCATATGGAGTCCCCCCTGTAGCTGTTCGGACTGAAGTGTAGTATCCCCAAAGTGCAAAGGGTAGCTTGTCGGGCCAATCTTTTCCAGTGACTGCCATTTTTCTGATGATGGTTTCGATTGTTTTATTTGCGGCTTCAACTGCTCCATTTGTTTGAGGTCTGTAAGGAGATGACTTATGCCGTACGATTTTGTACTCTGTTAAGAGGCGATCGGTTTCTTTCTCGAAATGGGAGCTATTATCAGATATCATCTCTTGTGGAACCCCATATCGGCAGATGATGTTGTGCTTGATGAACTTTGCTACCTTTCTGGCATTCAAAACTTTGTAGGAGGCGGCCTCGATCCATTTAGTGAAATAGTCGATGGCTACTAAGACGAAACAGTGCCCATTGGCTCTTGCGGGTGTAACCTTTCCAATCACGTCTATGCCCCATGTTGAGAACGGCCAAGGGGATGTCATAGGGTATAGCAATGAAGGAGGTGCATGCTGAAGGTTGGCGTGTATCTAACATTTATGGCATTTCTTGACCATGCTGGTACAGTCGGCTTCCATGGTTAACCAAAAGTACCCTTGTCTGATGATCTTTTTGGTGAGCATGTTGCCGCTCATGTGGGTTCCACACACTCCTTGATGAACATGGTCCATTATTTCTTGGGCCTCTTCTTTAGTGGTGCAAAGGAGGTTCCCCTGGGAGTATTTTTTGAATAGACGGTCAGTAATGATGACGTAGTTAGCTACCAGCCCCTCGTTTGCATTTCCTCGTAGTTTGCATTTCCTCGACGTAGTTTGCATTTTTTGGGAAGAATGGCCCTATAGGTACTTCTTTGGTAGAAAACTTACGAAAAGTCCTCGGAAGCCTCAGAATAAAATGTAAATGTACCAAAATGACCCTAGTGCACTTTTATTATATAAAAGGCACTGTACGGGTCGCGAGTTGGATTGGGTACTCACAGTTAGACGTGTCCAAGGTTAAGCGTTAACCGGCTAACCGTAAGGTTAATAACCGGATTTTAACCGCCTAAACCGTTAACCGTCTAACCGCCTTAACCGCCTAACCGATAACCGTGTAACCGAGGTTAACAAAGGTTAAGAAATTTTTACTCCGGTTAACCGCCGGTTAATTAACCGGTTAACTTAACCGTTAATTAACCGTCGGTTATTCAAAAAAGTTAAGTTTTCTCTTTATATACTTCCGTTTCTTTTAAATCCGTTAAGTTTTCATTTCTTTAAAAATTCATACCTATTTTTCTATAACTTTTTGCAAAAAATATTAGTCTTAACAACTATTTAAAATAGTTTTATTTATCCAAAAAAAAAAAAAAAAACAGGTTCATATACAGTTACATATTTAACAGAAACTGTTAAATATTTAACTGTTTTTTCAAAAAAAGTGTTAAAAACTTAACTTTTTATTCAAAAAACTATTAAAAAGTTATTTTTTTTAACTTTAGATAAAAATCTGACATTCTTGAAAAAAAATAAAAAAAAATAATTAACCGTTTATTAACCGGGTTAACCGGGTTAACCGGATTAACCGTTAACCGGTTAACCGTAACCGTGACTTAACGGTTAACGGTTAAGTCCGGTTAATGATTTTAACCTTCGTTAACCGCCGGTTATTAACCGGTTAACCGCGGTTAATTAACCGTGGTCACGTCTACTCACAGTAGCCCCTCGACAACGTCACTTATGGAAGAAGTGGGGTTGTCGACAAGAAAGGATCCCAAGCCTAACGAGCGACCGGTGGGAAAAATAAAGACCAAAGTGGGGCTAGACCTTTTGAGAAAGGATTCCTACGTATCCCTAAGAGGGAATCAAGCCGGATCGTAGTTCAAGCAAGTGAGGATGTGCAGTGTTGTTGGGTTATGGGGTTACAAACGCAGCAAAAAATTTAACAAATAACATCAAAACCCTAGCCCTTAGATCTGTCTAGCATGAAGAGATTAGAAAACCATGAAATAGAATTACATACCTCGAATGCGATTTGGTTTGTCAAAACAGATCTCAAAATTCAAGCCTTGAACTTTGATGTCGAATCTTCTAATTACCTTCTTCGAACTTGGTGATGAAATCAACAATGGAGATTCAAGCCTTAGGAGATAAAGCAACCTTCCTCTAATGGTGATCCACACGCGAACGAACTAAGAACCCCTTCTTGTTGGATTGCTAGCTGATCCTCTTGATTATTGAAACACTTTTCAATAATCTATGGCAAAAACTATGGAATTGATCAAGGCCTAGAATTTCATAAATCTAGAACAATGATGTATATGGAGGTAGGATAGTTTTTGGCTACCCAAAGACTTATATTTATACTATGGTATAAATCTCTAACACTTAGGGTTAAGTCCTTGTGAAATTACCCGGGTTCGCGCGAGCGAAGCGGTTGTCATTCGCGGAGGGTTCGTGCCTGAGACCTCGCTTTCGGGAAGGAGAGGAGTCGCCACGCGGTTTTGTATTTTGAGCCCAAACGTTGAGAAACGGCTATTGCTTGAAAAAGGTGTCATTTTTATTGGTAACAAAAACTTAGGAAAAGGCTTTGGAAACAGGGGGTCATTTTTATTGGCAGCAAAAACGAGTAAAAAGCTTTTTAGTACCAAAGATTGTTAGGTTCGGAGGTCACGTTACGTTTCGGGAAGAGTATTACGAGATCACCGAAACGCCTCGTATGACGAGTCTTTCTACCTTTCTCGAAAATGTGTGCGTGTATGTGTGTGTTTGCATTTTGAAATGGGGGCTTGAATGACAAGCTTAATCTTGGTTTGAATGTCAAACGTTGATTAGGTGATCTTGTTTGAAAAGACGAGCGTTTGAATGACAAACGTCGGTTTTACAGTTTTAGGAAAAGTGGCGCGAATGCTGATTTTAACTGTTTATCTTAAGTGTCAAATGTTGACTTTTAAGAAAAGAGCATTTGAATGTCAAACGTCGGATTTTTAGTTTGAAGATGAGCGTTTGGATGCCAAACGTCATTTCGCGCGTTTTGAAAGAGAGTTCGTAGGTCGAACTCCGGTTTTGAACCGGGCGGGTCATTGTTAACGATTTTACGGGAAAAACGTATTAAATGATTTTTGAATGTCAAAAGTCGGCTTTTAAGTTTGAAGATGAGCGTTTGGATGCCAAACGTCATTTCGCGCATTTTCAAAGTGAGTTCGAAGGTCGAACTCCGGTTTTGAACCGGGCATTACATTGTTAGCATTTTTACGGGAAAAAGGCATTAAATGATATGCGATCAACGAATCGGGTTGCGACTCGGACTTTGAAAAGTAAATACTATCACGATCCAAATGGGTCGGACTTTGTAAATGACAGTATTTAAATGCGGTATCGACGGATCAAACGGTCCGGAATTTGTAAAGGACGATCGACGAGCCAAACAGCTCGGAATTGTAAAGTACGATCGACGAGCCAAATGGCTCGGAGTTGTAAATTTGCATGAAAGTAAATGACGATCGACGGATCAAACGGTTCGGAATTGTAAATGACAGAAATTTAAATGACGATCGACGGATCAAACGATCCGGAATTGGTAAATGACATAAAAGTAAACGGAACGGGGTCGAAACGCCGTTTTAACCCGAGATTACTTCTCTTACGGGAAGAGAAGAGGATCTAGGGGCTAAAACGTATCGGACCCCATTAGACGGAGGCGTCTACATTTCAAAAGTGTCGTCTGAAACGGTTGTAGCGACTGGCACATAAACCGAGATAGAACGAGAGTTTTAGAGAGAGAGGGAGCTACCTATGGCTAGGGTCGGATCCTTTGGCTTGGGGGCATATACGGGATATGAAAGTGTGTTTGGAACGGTGTTTTGAGGTGGCGGGGGTCGTATTTGATCGAAATACGGAGTTTTCACGCAAAACGAGGTAAAACCGAGGCTCGGGGGGAGTGGAACTCAGTTTAGGCCGTGGGGTTTTGGTGAAAGGGGTGATTTTTTGTTCTTGTAAATGGCTTTGACAGCCCTTGTATTTATAGGTGAAATACGGAGTTTTTTGTTCTTGTAAATGGCTTTGACAGCCCTTGTAAATGGCTTTGACAGCCCATGACTCACCAGCCTCGTGGGAGTTCGTGCCACTATTACCGGTTTTGTCCCTTTTTAAAATAATAGTCCGGAAAATGTCCGAAACGCCCTCGAAAATCCGTACTTTTACGTGCGACGACGTGTGTTGAGTACGCTTCGACGTTGGGATGCTCGGGGTAGTCCCTGGACATCTTGTTGGCTTGGTAACGGGGAGCTTAATGGGTTTCGGTTAACCTGGAGCGGGCCAGTTAACGGATTCCGGTTAACTTTCTAACGGATTTTGACGATCCGGATTTGGGTACTTACAGTTAGCCCCTCAGCGACGTCACTTCCGAAGGAGGTGGGGTCGTTGAAAAAAGATAAGGATCCAAATCGGGATACCTTACTTTGAAAGAGACCTGGGCGGTCAGCTGGCTGGACCCTTAACGAAAGGATTCCTACGTATCCCGAGAGGGAATCAAGCCGATCGTAGTTCGTAGGTGCAAGGAGCCACACATGGGGACCTTGACCTGAGCGAGACTGTTGGGAGGCGTCTAAACCTGAAAGAGACCATCGCGAGGTACCTGGACCTAAATGGAGACTATTGTGAGGCATCTGAACCTGGGATTTCTGAAACCTTCGAGGGCGTGTGGTACCTCAGACCGAAGTTGCTGAACATACGAGGGCATGTGGCGCCTCAAACTGGAGTTGCTGGATCATACGAGGGCATGTGGTGCCTCAAACCGGAGTTGCTGGAACATGCGAGGGCATGTGGCGCCTCAGACCGGAGCTGCTGAATCATATGAGGGCGTGTGGCACCTCAAACCGGAGCTGCTGAATCATACGAGGGCGTGTGGCGCCTCAAATCGGAGCTGCTGAATATACGAGGGCGTGTGGTGCCTCAAACCGGAGTTTCTAAATATACGAGGGCGTGTGGCGCCTCAAACCGGAGTTGCTTTTATTCTGAGATGAAGGCGTTCGTGCCTTGAGATTGATAAGGCATTCGTGCCTTGGGTGCTGGACTTACGATGACGGCCAGGCTTATCCGCCGGGGATAGGGTGGTAATGATGGGAATGGTTGTGTTAAATTGGCGTTATAAACAACTCGGAAGGATTGACGTTTCTTCTTTAGAATCCTGCTGGGGATGAGCGTCCGGGCATACCTTGATGGCAGAAGAGGGATTGTTGTCCGGGCTTACCTTTGTAGCCGGGGAAGTGAACGTTGGTGAAAACCAATAGAAATTTTGACGTCGGGAGACGAAATTGTAACTGGAATGTCCAGAGACGGAATTGAGCGTTTGAATGTCAAACTTCAACTTGAGATGGAAGTGAGCGTTTGAATGTCAAACGTCGACTGGGATTGAGAATTTAACGTCTGGAGACGAGCGTTAGTGAAAACTAACTAGGAATTTAACGTCTGGAGACGAGCGTTAGTGAAAACTAACTGGAAATTTAACATCTGAAGACGAGCGTTAGTGAAAACTAACTGGGCTTGACCTCGAGAGAGGGGTGTTAGAAATGTCTAACTTTGGGGAAATTTTACACTTTTGGGGGCCAAAAGGGGTAAAATTGGAACTGCGAAAAGTTGAGGGGCTGAATTGGCAAGGAATCTTTCTGCTGCAGAAAGAGTCCGGTCGGACTGAACCTGAAGTTGACCAGGTTCATTCCAGCACCGAGGCTGAAGCAAATTTTGGCCATTTCTTCCATTTATTCCGACGAGAGGGAGAGAAAGGAAGAGAGAAAAACCAATCCAAATTGTGAGGTTTGCTCAAATTTGTGAAGGAAAATCAACATGGAGGGTGATTTGGAACAAATGGCTCGTCATGGAAGGACCGATGATGAAAGAACGCGGTTGGTTCGGACCATTCGAACCATTACTCTTCCATTGAATTTGGCGGAGTTCTACCCGGCTAGGGAGAACCACAAATCCAAAGGAGGGATCGAGAGACAGGTACACTTCCCTCAAATTCCATTAATTTTAAGAATGTGCATTCTTTAAATGTTAGGAATCTGACTAGGAATGAGTTTGGGATTTTGGTGCCCGGATTGGGGCTTTTGACTTTGCTATGCGCCTTTGTCGAAATTGACTAGAGTGTAGTTCAATTGACACTATGGGTAGATGACATAAAAATTTTGGTTGCAAAATTCCATGTCTAGATGTGTTTTCCGAATTTAAAGCATGTTTAAATCAGGACGGAGTAAATTTTCGAAATGTTCGAAAGGATTTGAAAGTTCCGATTTCGACGGAGTTTTCGAAGGGCTTTGAAAGTTCCGAATTCGACGGAGTTTTCGAAGGGTTTTGAAAGTTCCGGATTCGACGGATTTTTCGAAATGCTTTGAAAGTTCTGGATTCGACGGAGTTTTCGAAGGGCTTTGAAAGTTTCGGATTCGACAGAGTTTTCGAAATGCTTTGAAAGTTCCGGATTCGACGGAGTTTTCGAAGGGTTTTGAAAGTTCCGGATTCGACGGAGTTTTCGAAATGGTTTTGAAAGTTCCGGATTCGACGGAGTTTTTGAAATGCTTTGAAATCTTGGACCGTTAATACTCCAACCGGGATGGAAATATTTTAGGAAAGGAATGAGAACTGTATCTGCATTGCATCATTTTGACATGCGTTCGTGCACTCTGTTGATGTCGCTTCTGTGCTTAACGTATTTTGCCGTGTTCACCTACAGGGGCGAGGGACAGTTGATGTTCACAACCAGAAGAGTCGGGGAGCCTTCGAGGCAGTTCGAGCGTTGTAGGAGATATTCCCGGACGAGCCTCGAGACGGAGAGAGGAGTCCACGACAGCTTGTGGTTGACTCTGGCTTGGCTAGATTTATTAGCGCGGTAGCCGCGGTGGCTGTGACGCAGAGGGCGAGGTCCATGTACGTAGCTCTGAGCGAGTACTGGTGGGATACGACCCACACTTTTCATTTCAGGTGGGGGGAGGCGACGGTGACTCCCACTGACTTTGCTGCTATCACTGGGTTGCCGACCTGGGGCAACGCGCTGGTGTGGGTGGGTGGTTATACCCCGAGGCAGTTGTCGGAGCTGCTGGGTTTTGATATCACCGATGCCAGGGGCTTAGGTATTCGGTACAGGCCAATGGAGATGCATCTGAGGACAGGCATTACTGATTATGGGGAGGGGTCCCCGAGGATGACCGCTGAGTATCTGGCTCGAGGGTTCCTATGGTTCGCGTTGTCAGCGACTATGTTCCCGACTTCTGACACGTCCTGTCACTTCCCTCTGCTCAGGTCGCTGACAGACTTGGATGCCGTGAGGGGGTATGCCTGGGGGGAGGCTAGACTGGCCGAGCTCTACCACACCTTGGACAGGTTCTTGCGGGGAGAGGAGAACACCTTGTGTTGTTTCTCGTTTGCTTTGGATGTGAGTTCACGTCTTTTTCTCTTCCTTGTCTCGTTTTTGTACTCGTATGTATCTGCTTTGTAGCTGACATAACTTTCCATTTGCTTGACATGTCTGGTGCTATGAGGTGTTCAGCCCGCAGCAGTGGGAGATTAAGGAGGCGTACCGGTCCTTGTTCCCTGCCATGCTGTCCTGGCAGAAGAAGGCAAAGAAGGCGGTGTCGTCGAGGGAGGGCACCCGACTGTCGTATGAGGAGGTGTCTCAGGCCCTGAGCCGGGAGTTCTCCGAGCGGATCCAGCTGACCTGGTGGAGCCGGATTCACATTGGCGTGGTTCAGGTTGCTAGTGAGGTTACGCGACGGCGGAAGCTCCTGATGGGACTTCACCGCGATGCGATGTATCCTGGGGGAGAGGGTGACCCGTCGCATGGCCCGGGGTCTCTTCCGATGGTGCCGGTGGATCCGCCTGCGCACATGCAAGCATCCTCTCGTCGATGCCGATGGAGGAGTTGGAGCGGTATAGACAGGTGTGTTCTATACCGAGTATGTCATAGCGGGAGCCGACTATGACACTTTCTTGAGGATGAGGCCGAGGAGCCCGCAGTGCAAAGACAGGGAGGGCGAGGGCCCCGGATATCCCCGAGATCTCCCGCTCCCACGCGCTAGCCGGCGTACGAGGGGCCGGGACGGTTCGCGCAGCGGCCGGGTGATCCCGATCCCGGAGGAGCCGAGACCTCGCACAGGTGGACCCCAACACTTCGGTGAGTGCCTTTGATTTTTGCATTTGATAGTAGCATTCTCGCAAATGTTGCATCTCGTACTTTCGCTTGTCTTTGATGACTTTCCCGGTTTGCAGTGTCCGGCCGCACGTATAATCAAAGCCATGAGATAGTTGGACGGGTGGGCCAACTACGCTAGGAGGCTCGTGGAGTTCCCGAGGTGTAGCCTCCTGAGGAGCGTGGATGTTCGTGAGCCGAGGCCGTCTAGGCCGAGAGGTTCGTCTCGCTCCCACGACCGGTGGAGAGGACTTTGTGCAGGATTTGGCCGCTCGCGGGCGGAACGGCCGGGTTTGGAGCTCATCCTCCTTCGCACTCTGGGCACGAGAGGGGAGAGTCTTCGAGTTCGCAGCGCAGAGGAGGCCTTTCGCGTATTCCCGCCCGGGAGGAATTCGGAGATTTCTTGTTCTCGACGGATCCGACCGGCCGCGGAGCAAGGCATCGAGTGCTCTGATGACGAGCGTGACTCGAGTAGTCCTCCTTTATCGCTTTTAGACAAAATGTATGTATTGTCCTAACGATTTGACTTGTATTTGAAAAGGCGCCCTTGAGGCGGAACTCCGTACTTTGCACATCTATTTAGTGATTACCTTCTTTTTATTTTGGCAAATAAGCAAGTAGGTTGATCAAAAATAAATAATATGAAACATGCATGAAAAATTGAACGGGTCAAAATTTATGCCTATATGCACTGATTATTAATTAATTGCACTGTTGCACGAGCCCGGGGCGGAAGAGGTGTTGGCTTTGGTTAATTGAAACCATGGGAGCACGCAGATTCACAAAAGCATGAACAGGGCTTGGTTTGGAATTGTTTCCAATTTAAGAGCAGCTGGCTGCAGAGTTGACCAAGTCAACTGCAGAGAGTCCCACGGACCGAGGATGAAATTCGATTCTTTTAAATTGCGTCAGCTTTGCAATTTGTAAGAACTGCGCGTTTGCCTTAGTCCATTAGCTGAATTCCTTTCAAATTCCTAAGGTTTCCTTCACTTTCTTTCATGGCTCCCTTTCCTAAGCTATCGTCTCGGATGCAAGAGCGATACTTGGATAATTTTCAGTCGTGGGTACGGAACCACACGAGGCAAAACAAGGGGTTTTTCGAAGGCTGTTACGGGATGAAATCTGTTTGGGCTTTGAAGGAGCTCATGCCAGATTGGGATCTTTTGAGAGCAGCGGCTCGCTTCTGGGACGTACGGAGGAATGTGTACAACTTTTCGTACAACGAAATCACTCCTACGTTCGAAGATTTCCGGGCCATTCTGGGAGGACCTGAGATGGAACAGCTAGTTCTTCCCTATGCTGGTGGCATGGCCACTGTTGAGAAGCTAGTGTCTCTGCTTGGTATCTCGGCTGGAGAAGCATACGGGATGCTGATATTGAACACTGATTATGTCGACATTTCGGGGCTGCCCGATAGATTTGCTGGTAGTGAGGGGAGCGTCTTCGCGTGGGACGCGTTTGCTCTGTGCGCGATCGCTACTTTGTTCACGTTCACGTCCCTGGGTGTGTGCCATCACAAAGGTACCGGACTCGGTGAGGCAAAGGAACGGGGAGACATCGTGCCTTTGGTCTTGGGCGAGACGTTCCTGGGCATAGGTCGGATGGCGACCGGCAGCCGATACATGTGGGGAGGGAGTCCCGCTATGCTTACCATGTGGTTGAGGGAGAGACTGCAGATGATGCCCGAGGTGCCAATGTCTTGTGACGCTTGGTCCTTTTCTCGACGTCCTCTGGTGATAGGGGGCAATCAGGCTGAACTGGAGCTCTGGATGGCCAGACTCCGCACGCATCACTTGCGATGGTGGGTTCCCCACTGGAAGTTACAGACTTGTCGGACCGCCTGTGGGGTCTCTTGGTTGTTAGAGTGCCTGGGCCGTCCTGCACGTCTTTCTACATTCCATCGTTGGTGCCGCGACAAGACGGCCGGAGCAGTGCCACCGACGGTTTAGTTCATGCCGCTACCTTCGAGGTGGGATCTCTACCGATGGAAGATCCTTCGACGCTATTGCTGCTCACGCAGTTGTGGCAATACACGTCCTTTCCCGCCGTGGTTCTCTTTCACCGAGAGGGGGCACCGTTCGTCTACGCAAAGATCTCGAACCGGTACGAAGAGTGTATAGGGAGACACAGATGGCTATCTTGTGGAGACGGAGTGAGATGTTAGGTGCCGATTACCTTGACGCCGACCTTGAGGAGGACCGAAGCGGGAGCTAACCCCGGGATCGATCGGGAACGACATGGCCGACTATGAGGCCAATGCCGATCGGGAGGCCAATCAAAGCACGGTTATGATGGCTCGAAGAGAGGCACCAAGACAGAGTTAGGGAAAGGGCCGTGCTGATAGCTACAGTTTGACTGGAGGCGTCGGGAAGGGTCCCCGAGCCGTAGAAGGACTATCGGAATATTCCCCGTGAAGGTGAAGAATACTCGCCGTGGGAAAGGGAAGGGGAAGAAGGATGAAGGACCAAGTACGGGAAACTAGGTTGACCTTGCCGTCCCGAGTATCCACCCACTATCATTGCACACATTAACTGATTAATGTTTTATTGTAGTTTTGCTAGCGTGTAGCGAGTCAAGAGTTGACCGTGCTTGAACTCATCAAAGATTGTTTTAACCGTAATGAATTTGTAGGTTAATTGAAAAGAGTTTTTCGAAACACAAGCAATTGATGCTTATTATTATTTTTTTGTTTTTGAGACCGAACCAATGATGGCTGCCTACGTTCCCCTTTTTACAATTGGACTAAGGGGCTCAGGTCACCGTAGTTCGACACTTTAGGTGAATTTGAGAAAAACAAAGACAAAAGAAGTGCGACCCTGTTTTTTACCTGGATCATTGGCGGGAATGTATCCAGTTGGGTATTACTCTTTTAGCACTTTAATTTTACTGAGGGGTGGTGTATGGGGAAGGAGAGTTGACTCGTGCTCTTCCTCAAACGAAGTATTCATGAGCTTGCTTCCGTTCACGGGTTAACGAAAGGGTTCCCGTCCAAATCTCGCTAACTTCATGGCTCCTCCGAGAAGATTCTTTGTACCACGAACGGTCCTATCCAGTAGGCTCCCACTTTCCGAGGGGATTGGTCCGCGTAGGAGGCTTTTCCTTTAGCACCAAGTCGCCTTCTCTCGATGTCTCGGATCTTGACTTTCTTATCAAATGCTCGGGCCATTCTCGCTCCGGTAGGCTCGAGTGTGTTCCATGGCTTTCAATCCGCGCTCGTCGAGTAGAGCAAGTTCGTCGTGACGGCTCGTAGCCATTCGACTTCATTGATCCCATTTTCCAAGAGGACTCGGAGGGATGGAATTTCCAGCCCACGGTAGCATTGCTTCCATTCCGTAGGTAAGTGCGAACGGAGTCTCCCCGTGGCGGTTCCGATCGATGTTCGTATCCCCGCAGGGCTAGATGTAGCTTTTCGGCCGCCCGACCTCCGGTGGTCATCTTTCCGATTATCATTGCGAGAGTCTTGTTTACGCCTCTACCGCACCATTGGTTTGTGGTCCGTAGGAGAAGACTTGTGGCGTGTGACTCGAATTCGGCCGCCAGCTGGTCACAATCTCCTTCGAAGTGAGTCCCGTTGTCGGATATGATCTCGCTGGGCACTCCGTATCGGCACATGATGTTCTCTTTGATGAACTCGGCCACCTTCTTAGAATTCAGCACTCAGACGATCCGGCTTCTACCCATTTGGTGAAGTAGTCGATCGCGACTAGAATGAACTCGTGACCATTGCTCCCCGGTGGAGTGATCTTGCCGATGACGTCGATTCCCCATGTGGCAAAAGGCCATGGTGTAGTCATGCAATAGAGTTCATGAGGAGGGATGTGATTGAGGTTGGAGAACCGTTGACATTTGTCGCAGCCTTCTGACGAACCGGATGCGCCTGTTTCCATCGATATCCAATAGTATCCCATACGGAGAATGATCTCGTGTCAATGCTCGGGCGTTCATGTGCGGACCGCAGTGTTCCGTTGTGAACTTCGTTCATTAGCTCGCCGGCTTTTTCTTTGTTTACACACCGAAGGAGTGGCCCTTGGTGGCGCTTCTTGTACAACATACCCCCGTAATGACGAAATGGGATGCCTGCATTTTAATGCCATCATGTTTTTGGCTTTGATCCCTTCTTTGTATTTTCCATCTTCATTTGTGAAGGAAGCTTCTCCGTTTTGGAGGTACCGGTATATTTGATTGTACTGTGGTTCGTCGATCGTTTCATTTTTTATTTCGATCTCACAAAGAATAGGCGGGTGTTTCCCGTCCGCCTATTCTCGAGGGGTTTTACCGATTTCCCATCGGGAATTTCGACAAGAGAGGCGAGGGTTGCTGTGGCATCTCGCGGCGGTTCCTCGTCTCTTGGCAAATAGTGGAAAGAGATGTCCTTGAACCGAGCAATGAGCTCCTCCATGTACGCGTGGTACTTCGGGAGGCCGTAATCTATTGTTTTCCATTTGTTGGACACTTGATTGATGATCAATGCCGAGTCTCCGTATACTTCCAGCTTCGAGATGTTGCGCCGAGAGCGGCTTCTGCACCGCCGCACAGCTTCGTATTCTCGCGGCATTGTTGGTTGTTTCAAAATTCAGCTTGACGGCTATGGGAGTATGCTCGTCCTTGGGATCGACAAGGAGCATTCCGATACCATTTCCCTTCTTGTTGGCTGCCCCATCGAAGAAGAGTTGCCGCCGGCTTTGCGCTGCCGAGTGAGAAGATTCCGTCGTCCGGAAATTGCGGATCGTGACCCTTGGGTTCACCGCTTGGGAAGTCCGCCACTGATCCGCCATTACTCGCCCTTCGTTGATTTTTTGACCATGTACTTGATGTCGAACTCAGCCAGAAGAATGACCACTTGGCTAGTCGCATTGACAGTGGATGGCTTGTCAAAGAGATATCGAACGGGGTCCATTTTGGAGACCAGGAGCACCGAATGTGACCGCATGTAGTGTTTCGCTTTCCCGACTACCCATACCAAGGCGGTACAAGTTTTCTCTAATGCCGAGTAGCCGAGTTCACTTCCTTGAAGCTTCCGCTTACGAAGTAGATTGCATGCTCAACCTTGGAATCTTTCTCGTTCTTGTGCCAAAGATTGCTCCGATTGACGTATCCGTCACCATCGTACAGTGAGTAGTGGCTTGTCTTCATGTGGCGGGCACAATTGGGGGATTCACCAAGTATGTCTTGATTTTCTCGAAAGCCGTTTGGCACTCTGAGTCCCATTTGATGTCGGCATTCTTCTTCATCGCTTTGAACATTGGCTCGCAGAGAGATGTCAACCGGTTGATGAAGCGACTCGATGTACCGAAGTCTTCCCATAAAACTTTTCACTTCGTCGTGTCCGAGGCGGCTTCATGTCGATGATGGCCTTGATTTTCTTGGGATCGGCTTCGATACCTCTTTCTCGTAACCATGTACCCCAAGACCTTACCACGCCCGACGCCGAAGGTGCACTTCGCAGGTTCAATCTCATGGAGTGCTTTCGAGTCTGTTGAAGAACTTTCTCGTATCCGTCATGTGTTGCATGTCCGATCCTCTCGGAGTGGATGATCATGTCGTCGACATATACTTCGATTTCTTTGTGAATCATGTCATGGAAGAGGGTCGCTGCAGCCCGCCGGTAAGTAGCCCCTCGTTCTTAGACCGAACGGCATGACCGTGTAGCAGTATGTCCCCCACGGAGTGGTAAAAGCAGTCTTGGCCTGATCTTCCTCGGACATTTTGATCTGGTTGTATCCAGCGAACCCATCCACGAAGGACTTTACTTTGAAATTTGCCGTGGTGATGACTAGCGTGTCGATGTTAGGCAATGGGAAATCATCTTTAGGGCTGGCCTTGTTGAGATCCCGGAAATCCACACAGCATCTGACCTTTCCATTGGCCTTGGTGACCGTCACGATGTTGGAGAGCCAAGTCGGGTACTCAATTACTCGATGAAACCAACTCGAAGCATTTTCTCAATCTCTTCTTTCACTTGCAAGGACCACTCGCTTGATCTTGCGCAACTTCGTTTGACTGTGCTCGGATTCTGGATCCAGGGAATTTTGTGCTCCACGATCGAGGGATCGAGTCCCGGCATGTCCCGGTATGACCAGCGAACACGTCAACATACTCCCTGAGGAGGCTTATCGTGGCTTCTTTTTTCTCGCATCGGCGAAGAAACCGCCCACTTGTGTCTCTTTAGGCTCTTGCACCGACCCTGTGTTCACTTTGGTCATAACCTCTTCGGCAGCCTTGGGCCCGATTGTCCTCTTGGTCAACTACACGCTTGAGAACTTCTTTAATGTATTGTTCATTTAATGTGTCCGCTTCTTTATCAATTGATTCGTTATTAACGTCTTTTAAGTTGTTTGTTAACTTATCGCTTGTTAAAGTGGCAATGAGAGGATACTCCGAAAGGTCGACTTTTCATTAAACGAGAACGGAAATACATGGTTGGCTACATTATCATAGTCTTCCGGCGTAAGGCCGTTGGACGACTCGTAGGACCGGACTTTTACAAGGATTGACTCAAAGGGTTCGAGACCGGGTTTAGGGAGATGTGGGTGCAGCCCGCCTTGTCTTCCATTTCGTCCGCTTGCCCTCGGTCCGGTGAAAGTTACCCAGCTTCTTCGGGCATTGCCGGATGCTTGATGAGGGTTCGGGGATCGAGAGGCTTGGCTTCGCCGTCCCAATCATGGCGATCATGCTTTTTCTGAGCCTGTGTCAATCAGGTTTGGCACCTCCATGACTTCTTCAAAAGACTCGTAGAGCCGGTCCACCGAGAGCGTCTTCTATGAATTCCCCGGTTCCTTCGCTTTGGAGTTACCGTCTCGAATGTGGCCTCTGCGGCCGATCCGAACAATTTGTTTCCCGTGGAGAGTGCCTCGAGTTGCTCTTCCAAGTCTGGGATTCCCTTGAATGTGTACTCGTGGCCGGACCGTGGTGGCGCTTGGTCCAGGTAGAGCCGTGATGTCGAGGAACGCTCCCCTTATCGGATTAGCCTTGAGTCCTCTCGAAACGCTTGAGGTCCCGTGCTAGCTTTTCCATCCTTTCGTAGTCTCCGTGCCGACTATCCCCGCTTCTTTCTCATCTTCATCGCTCCGCTTCGGCCCCTCGCCCGCTGCCGGTCCGGTTCATTGTCGGTTCCCCTCGCCCGCTGTCGGTTCCCTTGTCGGTCCCCTCGCTTGCCGTCGGTTCCCTTGGTGAAGTAATGAGCGAGGTCGAAACCGTAAGGTCGGAGGTTGGGTGTGCCGTTGGAGGTTCCCTTGCGGGCCGCCGCCTTGGTGCGGGCGAGCCTTTTGTTTTCCCCGATGTCACCCGGGTGGCACATAACCGAGCCCCCGGACCGTGGTGTGGTCCTTGACTTCGATGACTTGGTGTTGGCCTTGTAACCTTTTGCCGAGCCCCGCCCCGGGATGAAGTTCATGAGTTTCATCATCTTCATTGCGGGAGGAATCTTATCTTGAAACAATGGAAGGTCCACATTGCATATTTAGATCTTGGAGGTCTCCTTGAGTGAATCCAGTTAATGCCATGTCGTCATTATGCTTGATTTCTAACACTGGAATGTCGTTGGTGCTGGTCCCCTCGGTGGTGACGCTGTCGCCGTAGACTGTGGTTAGCTCGTCGCCTTGCATGAACTTGAGGCACTGGTGAAGGGTGGATGCCACGCCATTGATTTGATGCAGCCAGGGTCACCCCAGGATGGCTGTGAAAGTGATTGGAATGTCCAACACTTGGAGTTCGGTAGGGATCATCCGCTTGCCGAACCAGATGTTTAGAGTAGCAACCCCGAGAACTATACGGGAAGTAGAGTCATAGGCCTTGACAGTGTGGACTGAAGGCTTCAGATCTGTAGGCTTGATGTCAAGCAGGTCCATCATCTTGGCGGGCAAGACATTCATTCCAGAACCTCCGTCTACCAACACACGGGGAAGGCGACGCTCGTCCAACTGGACTGTGATGTAGAGTGGCTCATTGTGATCAACCCCAAATTTTGGAAGGTCCAAATCTGTGAAGGTGATAATGTTGCCGTAGTGGATGTTGCCAATCATCTCAATGACTTCGTCTGGGGTTGCGTCCACGGGGACCATGGTACGGGCCAGACTTTCCTCTAGCTTGAGCTTGTGAGGATATGAGGATGTGAGCAGAGACCAGAGGGAAATGTTTGCCTGGGTTTGCTTGAGCCGAGTGAGGATCGGGTCCTCTTCATGGAACTTGCGTCTTCGGGCCGGCCGGGTTGCGCTCCGGGTCCCGTCGGCTTTTTGGTGGCCTTAGGTGGTAATGCATGGATTTGACCCGATCGGGTTAGAACGCCGACATCGTGCTTGGTCCCTTCGAACAGCCGCTCTAAGTTGAGCCATAGTTAGAGGAGGATTCCTCGTAGCGTAGGGCCATATGTCTTCCCTCAATTCATTGATTGTAGATGTGTTCCCTGAGCTTCGGCAGCTTTACGGATTCTCGTCCTGTGATACCGGCTTGGGTGCCTCCGTGGGGAGGTAGCCTACGGTTTGACGCACTGCTTCGAACGTCGCTGCACAACAAAGCTGGTTATCGAACCGAACTGTGCAGGGCTGACCCTCCGGGGAGGTTGGAGAGTTCTTGGTTCAGGCGAACAGTCTCCTTGATCTCTTCACGGTATACCGCGCTCCTTTCCTTCTTGCTGAGCATACTCAGGGCATTCTGGAGTTGGGTCTGGCGATACTCGTGGTTTGCTAATTTTCCTCCACTCTTGGCCCAGATCAACTTTCTTGCAGTAGAGCCTGCATCGAGAGTTAGTGCCTCGCGTTTCTTCCCATGTGAGAATAGCGTGCTTCTTTGAACCGCGCGCGGCGCCTAGGTAAACCTCCATCGGGGAGAGCTTTCCCTTCTTCTTTATCTGAGTGGCGGGTATGTCGGAAGGTGCGTACACGGCTTCCCGAACATCTGCCCATGTGACTGGTTGCTGTCCCAGTTGATCGTTTCTGTAAAAGAATGCCGCAGTCTGTGGAATCTCCCTGAGTAGTTGCTGGAGATGTATTTCCATCTTTCTCTTGTTTTTGAATAGACCTTCCTCTCTCAGTTGGCCTTTCAGTTTGAGAGCGGAAATGATCCGTCCCCATCCTCCCATGACCCTTGGGATTCCGGTTTTGTTGACCTCATGCCCGGCTTGGAAGAGAATGGTTTCATCGTCTTCGTCGTCGCTTTCAGAGAACTTGCTTTCCTCGGGGAGATAAGCGCCGGTATTCGTTCCCGCCGTGCCATTCCATCTCCTAGGTCATCGGGACCGTTGACCACCCTCGCCGGCGAAGGGGGTTGGATGAGAACAGACGGTAGTCGAGGAAGTTGCCGTGAGCAAAACCCCGAGGTCGAACCGGTCTAGAGTGGCCTCTAGCTTTCTGTCTGAAGCTGCTTGTGACACTTTAAGGGCCTGGTCCCTGTGGGTCTTTTGAGCTTGGTTTTCGTCCCAGAGACGGTTCTCTTGAGCGGCTAGTTCCATGAGGGCTTTCCTTGCGAGAGCTAAACAGTCTCCGTAGGTGCGCGCCGTCTGACTAGTGTCTAGAACTGTAATCACATCCAAATCCCCGAACGGTGGAAATACTTGGATTATGTTGACAAAGGAAGTCGGGCTGGGACATTCCATGCGGCCTTCCTTGATCTCGGTTACCAAGAAGTTCGCCCATATCTGCTTGTTTGAACACACGAGGGTGTTGAACTCTGCGATGTTGACAGTCTTGTGATCCCGCTGGATCGCCAAGTCTATCAGAGCTAGCAGTTTGCTGGCGGGATGTCTGAATCCGTGGCCGTGACGACTGGGAGCAGAATCGAACTGGAGCATGTTGATGCTAAGGTGGTCATTTCCGACGTCGGAAGCTGACTCTGTCTTGCGGGGTAGACCTTTGCAGATGTTTTCAGTGTGGCTACTGGAAGCGTTCCCGGGGTTGATCTGACTTGTAGCAGGGTGAGGAGCTTTGTCTCCTTTGCCGTTGCCCTTGGCCTTGGCGGCGCTTGTGGCTGTGAGCTTGACTGGCGGCACGTGCCGGTTCCCACTGGGGCTGGTAGTCGGAAGTTATGATGAGCTCTGAGCTCGATTAGCCAGGGCCTCGTTTACCATGAGCAGGCAGTTGTCGAGGGTATCTTTGGCGTTGCAAAATCTGATAATAAGGACCGGATCCTTAGTATCATCTGGATATCTGGAATAGATGATGTTGACGAAGTCGTTGTCAGTCACTTGATCAGAGGGGTTCTTTGTCGTGTCAACCAGTTGCTTCCAATTGTCGGATAGCTGCCTATACAGGATGTTGAGCTTGACAATTTCCATGGTATTGGAGCCATGGTCGTAGGTGACATCATCATAACTGGTGCCGTCCTCGAAACTGAGCATATGAATGTAGGGATCTGCCCGCGGATCTGCCGCGTCCTCGACTCTGGAGAGTCCTGATTCATCGCCGTCTGAGGGCTCAACCCAGACATAAGGACGCCTCGCGTCCTGCTGCCCTGCTGGAGCTGCTAGGAAAACATCATGCCCTTTGCTAGAGAAGAGGGGTTCAGCGGGCAATTCCTCGTGAAGGACATCCTATACGACGTCCATGCATTCAAGACGAGTATGACGGTGCTTGTTGACCTTTATCACGAAAATCTCTTCGCCTGGCGGGGCCAGAGAGTTGGCTTGAAGAATGCTGACAAATCTCCGATTGGAGACAGGGGGTTTATGCGCCCGTATCATGGCGATGCTCAGTGTTTCTTTTCAGTCTGTCTCCAAATGTTGGAAACGACAGTTGAACTTGATGTATCGGACTGCTTCAGGGTCTGCGTGCTCGAGTACGTTGACGTAGTTAGCATCTCCGGACTCTGAGGGATTCTGATGAGATTTGTCCCGGTAGTCCCTTGGTTGATTTGAAGGAGGTAGCCCCGGTGCCTGGCTGCGAGCACGCTTGGCTGCTGTCTCAGCTTCGTTTCCTATGAGGAAACTGTCCCCTCTGATGACTTCAAGATCTCCCTGCGGTTGATGAACTTGAAGCACTGATGGAGAGTGGAAGCTATGGCTTTCATGTGATGTAGCCAAGGGCGTCCCAATAGAGCTGTGAATTCGGACGGAATGTCCATCACATGGAATTTTGCTGGCACCATTTGGGTTTCGAACCAGAGCTCCAGAGTCACCGTCCCCAGGATGGGACGAGACGTGCTGTCATAGGCCTTGATAGTCTGGGTTGACGGAATCAGGAGGCTTTCGTTGATGCGTAGGGCTCGCATCATGCTGAGAGGGAGGACATTAACGGCTGATCCGTTGTCCACCAATACTCCGGGGAGTGATATGGTGTTGAGCTTGAGAGTGATGTACAGAGCTTCATTGTGCCTTGATGCATCTCTCGGTAGGTCCTCGTCACAGAACGTGATCATACTGCCATACAGTCGGGAATCGTAGATCTGGTCTCTATCCGAAGAAGGAGAATCATCAAGCCATCTGTTTCCTGTCTTCCTCTTGCGAGGTAAAGCCTTTGCTGGAGACTCGGGATTGTGTTGAGGCTGTTTGTGGCGGTTGCCGCCCTTGGTTAGCACGTTGATCGAGTGCGAGTGCCAAGCTGACTTTGATCTTCCTTTATCGGTCCGTGCTCAGAAGCTGGACAAATTGAACCTTGGCTGATCACGTGGGGGGTTAAGCTTCCGACCGGCGAAGATTACCAAGATCTCGAGGTATTCCGGAGCCCCGAGGCCTGAACTCGGTGTCGCAGGACTTTTAGGCTTTCCCACCCCCGTCTCGCTCTAAAGCCGCATGGCTTGGAGGAAGGGAGGACCGGGCCGGAGTAGAGCACGTAGTAATCGAACCTCCCGGATGGCTCTCGAGTGTACCCACACCGGTGTCTCCGCTTCGTATCTTTCTCTCGCTCGTTGAGAGGACTTCCTCTTCTTTTTCTGAGGATTGCTCCCGACCATGTCTGGGGACTCGTACTCTGTGCAAAGTGAGCCACAAAAATAGTAGCTGATATGGACATTTGATAAGGACCCGGCTGGAAGAGGCGGAGGAACTGGCTCTGCGGCAATCTTTTTGGGCACCCATTCAATGGAATTCACACTGTTGTTGTTCGGAAAAGGGTTTTCGACTGTATTAGGCCCACGGGGGTGCTCCAACTTTCCTTCCTCTATCAGGTTCTGAATTTCATATCGTAACCCCATGCAGTTGTCGGTGGTATGGTCGTGATACTGATGGAAGGCGCAGTACTTGCTCTTGTCAGCATTGACTACGGGATTCTTGGGTTTGTAATTTGCAACGGGTTTAAGGAGACCTTCCTTGATTAACCCTTCCAAAGATCTTGCTCGCCGGCATGTCCAACTTGTCGAAGTGTACTACAGTCGCTTCGAGTGGAATTGTTGCTTTGTGGGACCGGGTTTCGTTGCCCGAATGCCGTCCCCGATGGATGTAGTTGACAGACGTATCTTTCCCTTTGCCGGGGCCGGTGCGGGATTAAATTCAACTGCTGATCGGTATCTGTATGGCTGTGCAGTAGCCAACTTTTCCTTGAGATCCTTCTCAAACTGTGAGCCGGCATTGACCATGGCCCGGAGATCTGGGAAGAAATGATGACTGATGAGAGTTTTGATGGACGGTCTTAAGCAGGACTTGAAAATTCGCGTCTGTTCATCCTTGGAGAGTGGCTCCATGATCTCGGAAAGTTTCCAACTCCATCTCTTGTAGAATTCTCCAACGCTTTCATCTGTTTTCTGCTCAGTGGTGATTAAGTCCTCACGACTTGTTTCCCACTCTAAGTTGGATCTGTACTGCCCAGAAGATGTTACCGATCCGATCCTGTGTGCGGCGATCCGCAGGCTTGACACTTAGGAACAATCGTAACGCTGAACTTTTGAGCGTATGCTGGAAGTGGTCGGCCATTTGCTGGAGGGTTGCTCCTTTCGCTCTCATGCCCAGAACGTAGGTGTCGACATGCGTTTGAGGACATTCGGTTCCGTCGAATCGGTCCATCTCTGGCATTCTGAACTTGGCAGGGAGAGGCGTGACCATTCCCGGATCTGTGGATTTGAGCGTTTCCTGCTTTGAGCTGCTCATGGTGGCTTTCGTGTCTTTCATCCGTTCGACCATCCAAAGCTAAGGTTGGGTCCAAGTGGTGGATCGTGAGGCTCGGCGCCGGTGCTACCAAGTGGGCGGTAGTGATTGGAGGTGGAAGGCTTGATATATGTGGATATATGGGGGCCTTTTCGAATCAGATCGGGTTTGTCCCCGGTGTTTTGGGATTCGTGTATAGGCAATGGGATGGACCCAGGAGGGTATTGAAGGATATTGGCATCTGTCTGAGATTGTCCAGCGGTACGCTGGTGGTATTGAGTGATGGGAGTAGCACTGGCCTGGCCATATATGATGGGGTTGCCCTGAGAGGTGGCAACTTGGAGCCTAGGTCGGCTGTTTCCTTGGTTCGAAGGCATCCCGTAAGTTTTCGGGGGAGGAACCTGGTTGAAGGTTTGAGGAACTGGTTTCGGGGAATCGTCATCCTAGACCAGGACGAAAGTACCGTCTGACTGGGGGATAGTTGCTATACCTCGCTCATTCAGAAGCTGTACCACGAAATTCTGCTGATCTTCTTTCGCCTCTTGTGAACCTCACAAGCCCCGATGGCTTCTTCCAAAGTCATATATGTTACGGTGGCGGGGGTCCTTCCCCGTCACGATTTCTGAGAGCTAGACGTGTCGGATATTCCGCCGAGGGAACCGAGGGAACCGAAGAACCTGTCCGACGCCGCCGTAATCGTGATTCTCGGCGAGGCGCTGACCCGGAAATATGAACCACTTTCTGCTCGCTGCAAGGAACGAAAGGCAGGGTTTAGGCTTCGGAAAAGGGGATTTGGCTCAAGGTTTCGGGCTTGTGCAATGTGCAGTTACCGATTAATGTTTACTTAAAACGCGTTTTCTCAGAGTCCTAATCGGTTGGAAAAGAGCGTGTCTTCTTTTTCGCAACTAACCCTAGAGCTCTAATCAGTGGATCTCGTCACTACGCTTATAAGCCCCTCGTTTCCATTTGTAGATCATCTTTCTCGGGACAGACTATCCCGAGCGAGGTCCTATAAGGCAAGCGAGTTCCACCGACAAAAGAAAAAGTGAACTTAAGGCTAGTTGATCACGCAAACTTCCAACGTATGTGACGCACGGGCCACAGTCGAAGTCAACGTCCTTAAGTTAAGGCGGGGATCGTGCCAAAATTTCGGCATGACCTCTCCTGACTCGCTTGCGCGAGGGGCCTTAGCTTTTGGCGTTGGCCAAGTTGTGGCTGGCACGGTGCATACGGTGAGGGTTTGGTGACACGGTGTCACATTGAACCTTCAGGTATATTTTTCGACAGAGCTCCGCGTCAAATTCAAGGCTGAAAAGATCAAGACTTCGGGTCGGGAACGACCTTCGGTCTCAATCTCTCGAGCTTGACTCGTGGCGGAACCCGGCGTAAAAAAAATACACTTAGGCTCTATGATACAAAATAAGCCAAAAACCAACCGGGGTCTTGGACAAAGTGTGACACAAAGAGTGCATGGCTTACACGGGTTAGGATGGGCTGTTTGGGACGACCCCGTGTGCCCTCGAAAGGTGTCTGGCAGACTAACCGAGGTGCAACTGAACGGTCATCCGGGATTACGGGTCATAGTGTGCAGTGTACCGAGGCAGCAAGTGCACGTGAAGTGCGGTGTACCGAGGCAGCAAGTGCGAGTAGTGTGCGGTCACTAAAATTCTTTTTCTGAGTAAAGCCGAGATTTTTCAGAATGTGTCTTAAAGAATTTTGATGCGCAGTTCAAAAGATAGCATGAAAATCAAACCTGAATGGGGATGCACAAACATGGTATGATTTTGAAAAGACGACAATGTAATGCCTTTGAAAAAAACCGTTCGAGGTTTAACCCACGGAAGGCTTTTTTTTAAAACATCGACAGTTTTGAAAAAAAGTATCCAAGTCCCCAGCGGAGTCGCCAACTGAAATTACCCGGGGTTTTCGCGCGGACGCGGAAACGCGGTTGTCTTTCGCGGAGGGTTGGTGTCTGAGACCTCGCTTTTCGGGAAGGAAGAGGAGTCGCCACGCGGTTTTTGTATTCTGAGCCCAAACGTTGAGAAACAGCTATTGTTTGAAAAATGTGTCGTTTTTATTGGTAGCAAAAACTTAGGAAAAGGCTTTGAAAATAGGGGTCATTTTTATTGGCAGCAAAAACAAGTAAAAATCTTTTTAGTACCAAAGATTGTTAGGTTCGGAGGTCACGTTACGTTTTGGGAAGAGTATTACGAGATCACCCGAAATGCCTCGTATGACGAGTCTTTCTACCTTTCTCGAAAATGTGTGCGTGTGTGTGTGTGTTTGCATTTTGAAATGGGGGCTTGAATGACAAGCTTAATCTTGGTTTGAATGTCAAACGTTGATTAGGTGATCTTGTTTGAAAAGACGAGCATTTGAATGACAAACGTCGGTTTTGCAGTTTTAGGAAAAGTGGCGCGAATGCTGATTTTAACTGTTTATCTTAAGTGTCAAATGTTGACTTTTAAGAAAAGAGCGTTTGAATGTCAAACGTCGGATTTTGAGTTTGAAGATGAGCGTTTGGATGCCAAACGTCATTTCGCGCATTTTTGAAAGAGAGTTCGAAGGTCGAACTCCGGTTTTGAACCGGGCGTGTCATTGTTAACGATTTTACGGGAAAAACATATTAAATGATTTTTGAATGTCAAAAGTCGGCTTTTAAGTTTTGAAGATGAGCGTTTTGATGCCAAACGTCATTTTGCGCATTTTGAAAGAGAGTTTGAAGGTCGAACTCCGGTTTTGAACCGGACATTACATTGTTAGCATTTTTACGGGAAAAAGGCATTAAATGATATACGATCAACGAATCGGGTTGCGACTCGGACTTTGAAAAGTAAATACTATCACGATCCAAACGGGTCAGACTTTGTAAATGACAGTATTTAAATGTGGTATCGACGGATCAAATGGTCCGGAATTTGTAAAGTACGATCGACGAGCCAATCGGCTCAGAATTGTAAAGTTGCATGAAAGTAAATAACGTTCGACGGATCAAACGGTCCGGAATTGTAAATGACAGAAATTTAAATGACGATCGACGGATCAAACGATCCAGAATTGATAAATGACATAAAGTAAACGGAACGGGGTCAGAACGCCGTTTTAACCCGAGATTACTTCTCTTACGGGAAGAAAAGAGGATCTAGGGGCTAAAACGTATCGGACCCCGTTAGACGGAGGCATCTACATTTCAAAAGTGTCGTCTGAAACGGTTGTAGCGACTGGCGCGTAAACCGAGACGGAACGAGAGTTTTAGAGAGAGAGGGAGCTACCTATGGCTAGGGTCGGCTCCTTTGGCTCGGGGGGCGTATACGGGATACGAAAGTGTGTTTGGAACGGTGTTTTGAGGTGGCGGGGGTCGTATTTGATCGAAATACGGAGTTTTCACGTAAAACAAGGTAAAACCAGGGCTCGGGAGGAGAGGAACTCAGTTTAGGCCATGGGGTTTTGGTGAAAGGGGTGATTTTTTGTTCTTGTAAATGGCTTTGACAGCCCTTGTATTTATATGTGAAATTTCAGCATGAGTCCGGACGGACTTAGAGTGAAATCAGGGGGTTTTGTGAAACTTTGGAAATTGGAGGGGCTTACTGGCAATTTCAGATTTCCTGCAAATGAGTCCGGCCGGACTGAGACTGCATACCAGGGTTATTTTTGTCTTTTCACTCTGAATTTGATTGAAAGGTGACTAGAGGGCTGTGGCATGCAAGCCACGTGTCCCATGACTCACCAGCCTCGTGGGAGTTCGTGCCACTATTCCCGATTTTGTCCGTTTTTAAAATAACAGTCCGGAAAATGTCCAAAACGCCCCCGGAAAGTGCCGAAAAGTGCGTTTTTCAAGGAAAGCCGTACTTTTATGTGCGACGACGTGTGTTGAGTACGCTTCGACGTTGGGATGCTCAGGACAGTCCCGGGACGTCTCGTTGGCTTGGCAACGGGGAGCTTAACGATTCCGGTTAACCTGGAGCGGGCCAGTTAACGGATTCTGGTTAACTTTCTAACGGATTTTGACGATCCGGATTTGGGTACTTACAGCATTCCAACTTTCCTTCTTCAATCAGCCCCTGGATCGCTTGTTTTAGTATGACGCAATTGTCGGTGGTGTGATCGGGGTAGTTGTGAAAAGCGCAATGCTTGTTCATATCCACGTTCAGGTTAGGATTCCTCGGCTGATAATTCTCAAGGGGCTTGAGCATGTTCTGCATCATCAACGCCTCGAACGCTTGGCTTAGAGGCATTCCGAGGTTGTCGAAGTACTGAAAACGCTGCGTCCGGGGAGGATTGTTATTTCTCGGGGGCGCTTGATCGCGGCTTCCTTGGACTCCATTCTGGATGTAGTGGACTGCTTCGGCAGCCTCCTTTCCTTTATTTGGAACAGGCGTCGGGTTCGACGAGGCTGCCTGGTAGCGGTAGGAAGAAGCAAGAGTGGCTGGTGTCTTTTGTAGGCTCAGCGTCTTTTCGAACTTGGTCCCGGCATTGACCATGGCACGAAGGTTGGGATAGAAGTGGTGGCTAATCAAGGCCCTCAGAGATAGTTTGAGGCAGGAATGGAAGATATCCATTTGCTCTTCTTTGGAAAGCGGATCCATTATCTCACTTAGCTTCCAGTTCCATCTTTTGTAAAACTCACCCACAGGCTCGTCGTCCTTTTGTTCGGTGGCCTGCAGGTCATGGCGGTTTGTCTCCCACTAAAGGTTGGCGCGGTACTTCTCCAGGAAGATTTTGCCGATTTGGTCCCACGTGGAGCGGTTTTCTGCCTTCACGTTGAGGAACCACCTTAATGCCGTGGATTTGAGGGAATGCTGGAAGTGATCCGCCATTTGCTGTGGGGTTGCCCCTTTAGCTCTCATACCCAAGACGTAGGTGTCGATGTGGGTTTTTGGGCATTCGGTCCCATCGAACTTTTCCATCTATGGCATTCTGAATTTTGGAGGGAGTGGGACCACCTTGTTCGGATCCGTGGGCATGAGGGAGTCCTTTCGAGAGCTGGCCAATTTGCCTTGGATGTCCTTCATTTGTTCGACCAACCAAGCTATGTGAGGGTCGGCGGGCAGAGGCAAGCTGCCGTTTTCTGGGATGGAAACTGAAGATAGAGGTGGATTGGCTGATGGGATTGCCATTCGGGAGTCTTGGGGAGGTAGTTGAGTGTATACCATCCCGTATCCCGAATTGTTGTAATTGAGGGCGTGGTTGCCCGGGCCGCTAAGGTTTGTGTTTGGGAATTGGGGAAATGTTTCATCAGCCCCAAGTGGCAGACCAGCTGGTGGCAAGTTTGAGATGTCAGGATATCTGCTTGGGATGCCTGTCCCGGGTAAGCATGGGGATTTTTGGTTATGGTTGAGAGGCTCGTATGGAGGTAGAGGATTGAATCCAGGGGGATACCGAGATGCATTGGGATCTGGCGGAGCAGGCACGTATGTGCGTTGTTGATACTGAGCTTGGGGCGCAGGGCCGGGAAACTGACTGTGTTGAGGCGGGCATATTGGACCTGCTTGACTGATGCTTGAGTGAAGCTTTGAGCGGGAGCTGCTTTGCGTTGCCGGGTTTTCGTAGCTTGGCGGAGGCGCGACCTGCTGATAGCTTTGAGGACCCGGGGAAGGAGGTATTTCTTCGTCTTCTATGAGAACGAAGGTCCCATCCATTTGGGGAATGGCGACGGTTCTGCGACAGCGCATGGTGTCTACGATCCAGGCTTGCTGCTCTTCTTGGCGCTTCTTGAGAGTTTCGAAGGCTCGCAGCACCTCCTCCATTGTTTGGAGGTTTCTCAGTGGCGGGGTTCCATTTCCCTCACTGTTATCTGTTGATCTCGCTATGGGGGAATAGCGGATTGTTCGGACCGCTGAATCGGAAGGGCTGTCGGACCTTGTAACTTCGACACTGAAAAGGCGCCTCCCGGGTACTCTCAACCACTCTCGATTCGCTGGAGGGGGTGACGGGTAAGGTTTAGACATGGGAAGGCTTTTTTTGGATAAAAAGGGGGAAAGCTCACGTGACATGCAGTTTTCGCTTTTATTTATTATTTTGTTTTTGTTGTTTTAATTTACTTAAAACAGTGTTTTCTCAGAGTCCTAGGTAGGTTTGAAAAGATTGCTCTTCTTTTTCACAACTATGCTAGATCCTGGGTCAGTGGAGACCATCTGTCGGCTATAAGCTCCTCGTTTTGCACATGTATTTCGACATCCCGGGGTGGAAAGCCCCGGGCGAGGGTCCTATAGGGCAAGCAGTTTCCACTGGCCTAATAGAAAAATCGAACCTAAGGACCGAGCCTGTCATGTTCGTTTTAATGCGTAAGCCATGTGAATAGTGAGCCGAGCCGGCCCCTGAGTCAAGATCTGGTCGAGAGTTCGGCATGACCTCTCCTTACCTTGCTTGCGCAAGGGATCTGTGACGTTAGGCGTTGATTGGGTCATATCGTCATGGCTGACGTATTAAAGGCTTGATGACATGGTGTCATGTGGGCATGGATGTATATCCGGGACGGAACATCGTCTGGGTGTAGCTTCTAAAATCAAGATCAGGTCAATTTTTAGCATGACCTTTCATCGCTTTGCTTGCGCAAGGGATCTTGAGTTCCGAGCTTCGACTCAGAAAATGGCCAGCATGGGATATGTATCCAGGCTGTATGACACGGACTGGGTAAAAACCAACCGAGTCTAGAAAGAGTGTGATGCAAGCGTGCATGGTTGACACTGGCTAGGATGGGATGTTTGGAATAATCCCGTTCGCGACCGAGAGGCGTAGGAAGGCCAAACGAACTACAACTGAGACCACCCCGGGTTAAGGGTTGTAGTGTGCAGTGTATCCGAGGCAGCAGTGCGCGTAGCGTGCGGTGTACCGAGCCAGCAGTGCGAGTAGTGTGCGGTCTCTAAAATTCTTTTTCTGAGTAAAACAGAAGTTTTTGAAGAATTTTAAATGTATGTACACAGATGTATATTGATGCATTTTTTTTTTGTATTTTTATTTTTTTTTGTAAAATAAAAAAGTAAAGCACATGCACACACACACAACGGTTAAAGAAAAGGGTAAAATGAAAGTTTGACCCTCATCATCGTTTTAAAAATCTTTTGTTTTTTTTTAAAAGTTTTTTTAAAACAAAATATCCCCAGCGGAGTCGCCAACTGAAATTGCCCGTATCCGAGAGGCAGCGCGGGCCACGATATCTCGCATTTGCTCGGAAATTGCCCGGATCCGAGAGGCGCAGTGATTGTGCCCCGGCGTCTGGCATTCCGTTTGCGTGTGTTGTGTCGGTGGAGGTGTCTTGCTGTGTTTTTTGCTTGTAGAGTCGCCACGCCGTTTTGATTAAGCCCAAAACATTGAAAAAAGGCATCAGTTTAAAAATAAATTATTTTTGTGTGATGAGAATTTTGAGTTCGGAGGTCAGGTTACTCCTCGGGAATAGAATATTAGAATATTAGAGCTCACCCGAGTAGCCTCGTAAAAATGAGTCTTTCGACACCCCTTCTTTCTTTAAATGTTGTGTGTGTGTGTGTGTGTGCTTTTAAAAATGCATGATGTATCGGATGTCTACATTGCACACTATGTATTGAAATGTATTAAAATAGTAATGGAAGGAAGCCTTACCAATGTTGGTTCGTGTCTGCCTTCCGCTGGGGAATAGTGTTTGAGGATGGAATAGTGTTCCGGGACGGACCGGGATTGCTTCGGGATGTGCCGGTTGTCTGCGAACAGAGCTTCGGCGTGCCTTGAGATTGTTAAATGTGCACTCGGGTAGAGTTTCGGCGTGCGTTGGGATCGCAGAGATCGTTGGCTGGATTCGGGCAGAGGTTCGGCGTGCGTCGGGATTGTCGGTTGCGTTCGGGCAGAGTTTCGGCGTGCGTTCGAGTTGCCGATTTGACTCGGAAAGAGCCGGGATGCCTCGGGAAAGACCAGGCAAGGCCTCGAAGTACCACGAGGGGCCTCAGAGTACCTCGAGAGTGCCTCGGGGCAGCGCGGGAGCATCTCGGGAGCGCTCGGAAGGGCTTCGGAGCACCACAAGGGAGCTCGGAAGGGATCGAAAGGAATCGAAAGGGGCCGGGATTGCCTCAGAAGGACTTAGAGGGGGAGCCAGAAGGCTTAGGGAGAGAGTAGAAGAGGATGGTGTGAATGAAATGGGAGGGGGAGCCCTCTATTTATAGTGTGGGAAAAACTGCAAAGAGGTCCGTACGGACCTCTTAGGTAATCCAAAATTTCAGTTTTCCCAGATTTAGGGGAATCTCGTGGACTTTAAGGGGATTTAGTAATTATGAGGTTTGGTAGCAAAGAGGTTCGTTCGGACCTTTTAGCATGTACGGACCTTCTATGCTTTTCCAATTTCTGCATAATTTCCAAAAAGTCCTTTTGTGTTTTTTTGTCCCAGAAAGGCCCCCCTTGGTTTGGTTGGTGGTTTTTTGGGCCTTTGAGGGTTTTTGAAGGGTTTTGAGGGTTTTTTGAGGGTTTCGGGTGTTCGAGACTGCGTTTGAGTGAGTCTGTGGTGTTTCCCGGGTGCTCAGAAGAGGGTGATCCAGATTGGGGTACTTACACTAGGCCATTAAACTACTCTCGTGATTAATGGAACCTAGTTCGTTTTATATGGTTCCGCTAACCAAGATTCTTCACCGGGATCCTTCTCTTGGTTAACTAGATTCATACAGAATATGGTCGACTCATATATGTAAGCGTGACAAAATGATATAAAATAATTGATTATAAAATGGTGAACAAAACTTTAAACACTTGATTTAAATAAGATGACTACATATTGCTGAGTTTCCAACCCCAAGAAATGGAGGATTACTCGCTAGCCATGATTATTGCAAGCATGAAGGTTAGATAAGATAACATAGAGATATAGAAAGGAATAGAGAAACTTATGCTTGCGATTGTAGAAGACCAAAGCTGGAAATAATTCCTTCAATAATGTATTGTACTTCCAAACTTCAAAGTCGTATAAGAACAATTGATGATCTTTGAAGAAATGTATACAAATCTAATTCTAGAATATTTTTTTATGAATTCTAAGTAATCTTTGATGATTTTCTATCTATTATGGATTTTTCAGATGTCCTTTACTGAGAAGAAAGGGGCTTTTATATAGGCATTTGGCTTGAGGGGTGCAACTCTTCAAAAAGGCATTGTTTGGCTGATCAGGAGGGTTCTTGGCCGAGGCAAGGGAAGTGCTCGGCCGAGCAAGTCTTTCCAGTAACTTCTCATTCTGACTTCCTTTTGCTCGGCCGAGTTAAGGGACTTCTCGGCCGAGTTAAGGGACTGCTCGGCCGAGCAGCAGCTACTTTGACTGGTCTCTGAACTTTTCCACTTTGATCCCTCTATTCTCACAGCTTTACTAAAATGTCCTTATAATTCGACGTATGAACTAAAAAACCTGTATATTTACAAAAAGATACCAAACAAGCATAAAATTGAAAATATAAAATAAAATAAGCTAAATTAAGACTAAACGAAAATGAAATTAAAGTAAATATTGTAATAAAAACACTATAAATGTCTATAAAATAGTCATTTATCAACTCCCCCACACTTAAACATTGATTGTCCCTAAGCAAGTTTTTAGATAAAAATGTAGAAATTGAGAAGAAGAGTAAAATGACTTAAAAAAAACAGATAAATCCCCTTATTAGAAATGTGTTGCATTTAATTGTTGCCGAATTATTTTCTATCCAAAGTAAATTGAAGAACATAAATTGATATATTACCAACAAAATTTACTAATCATAAGAGTGATTTAGTGATAGAAATGAACCTTAGGAGAAAATGGATGGACTTTAAAAGCTTTATAAAAGAAGATTTTATAAATAAGGCTTTTAAGCTTCGACGCTTATGAGAAATTTTCATTTTAAGGACAAAGATTAGAATTTCCCAAACTAAGAAAACATCAATTGGTATACAATTTGAATCAAGAGTAGAATTGGAAATTCAAGTGGAAAATCAAGGCTAGAAAATGTAAACTACCCTTAAAAGGGGTAAAACCATAAGTCCTTTAAAACCTTTTAAAAAGTAACACAATGCATCCTTTTAAAATTCTCACTCTATTAATGATTTATACATTTTGATTTTTTGAGTGGAGAATTTTAAAAAGATGTATGTATTTCTTAACTTTAACTAGCCTTGAAAGTGGAATGGAGGAGGGTGATGATTTTTAGCATGAAAAATAAGAATCTAAGTCCTAAGTCCTAAGTTGGATTTTTTCAAGCGAAGAAGAGCTTAAATCTTAAAAATCTTTTTAAGTGGAAGAAGTCCATCCAAAAGTCCGATAATTCAAAATTTTCATAAATCAATAATGCTTCACATAGTATATTTTATTCGCTTTATATTAATTTATGAATTTTTATCTACTTTATAATATACTCTAAGGCTCCTTTTTCTAAAAATTTTATAACGAAAGTAATGAATCTAAGGGATAGAAAATAGGATATTTAAGGCAATTTAGAAAGTAATGAACACAAAGTCATCATGGGGATTTTTTTTATTTTATTTTTTCTGAGAAACTTAGACATGCTTCTAATGAATACAAATAAAAGGAAAAGGAAAAAGAAAAAGAAAAAGAAAATGCAACTAAGCTAAAAAGAAAAATGAATGAAAAATTAAAATAAAATACGAAAATGCAAGATCCTCCCCGACACTTAAAACAAACATTGTCCTCAATGTTTTAAGGACTATAAAACATGGTGGAAAAGAGAATACTCACATCGTTGGTGGTGGTGGGTAAAAGTTCTCCCAATGCCTCATTCTGAAATCGTATTTATGATCAACCCTTCCTTGTATATGTTGTATACATCCTTCAATATTTTCTGGGAATTGATTGAAGTTTTGGGAGAAGTGGTTGAGTTGTTAAAGCAATTGGGTGTTTTGTTGGAGCATTTGGGTTTGTTGGATGGATAACTGGTTAAATTGTTGGTAAAAATCGGGTGGCATCTGGTTTGGGTTGGGGTTGATTGGTTGTTGTTGTTCTTCTCCTTCTTCTTGCCCCAAATTCAAATCTACATTCCCCTCCTCAGCTTGACCCAACATGAGCGGGAAAGACCAAGTATCCAGTTGGTTTATTGATACCACCGGGATATTGGCATTGGGCAAAATGGCGTAGGGAGTTTTATTTGCTCCACCTCCCACAAACCACGTGAATCCTCCTTGCTCAATCTCAGAAATCATATTCATTACTTTTAGGGCCGCTATATCAAGCACCTTTGATCCTCTAACCGAAACCTAAGCATCCGAACCTTCTTCTGGAAATTCAACACATGCATAAACTGCTAGGAGTGTTATTATCCCTCCTATGTGAATGTCACCGGGAAAGCTAGGGGAAACGTGGTCCCAAAGTCAGTCAATGAACCATTTTCCTAAATTTATCTTTCTATACCCTGTGACAAATGCCCATAAAAGAAACAGTTCATTTCTGTTGATCGTCCCCTTATCCTCTCTTGCAAAGATTGTGCAAGCATAAATTCTATGGATGTAGCGGAGGACGGGATGAATGACCAAGGAGGCTTTGGATGATTTGGGAAGGAATCGTGTTTGCCCTGTGATTTGTCTCCAAAAGATGTCTGCATTAAAATGAGGAGGGGTGTATTTGAGACATTTCTAGGGGAAGGCCATCCCAGAGTATCGTTGATTTCTTCAAGGTCTATGGTATGGTAGGTGTTCAGCAGACGGAAACCTAGTTGAATATCCTCGAAATCTTCTCCCGTATTGTTATCAATCATAGTCCTTGTTCTCTTAGTCATTGTACTAAGGAATTCTAGAGTGAGATTTTCATAGGTTTTTGCCTCAATGTGAAGGATTTATTCACCACCTAACCCTTCGTGCAAGGCCCGAATGCTGCTTCTAATTCCTAAGACTCTCATGGTATCTGAGTCGGGAAATTGAGTGGGCTTAATGTTTTTACCACTTAACTTATCAAATCTCCTAGTCTCCAACTCAGATTGTAAAGTTATCCCCATTACATCCAGTGTTGGGGTTAGGTTAGAACTAGATGATCCATCCTTACGGGACCCTTTTGATGCCCTAGATGTTGCTTTTCCATTTCCTCTTATATTCATAGCGAGTAATATTTAGCAAAACCTAACTAAAGCAGAAAATTTAAAGAAGATAGAAATTGTTGATACCCAGAATTAGAGAAGGAAGTTGTCTTGAATTTGTCTTGAAGCCTTTACCTTGATTGAAGCTTGATTACTCCAAAGGAATTGATTTGACCCACCAATTTGAACAATATTTGAAGGGTTTTGGGATTTGGAAAGAAGAACTAGGGTTTTTGAATATTTGGGAGAATTGGGGCTGATTTGAGGGGAAGGTAGTGTTTAGAAGGTGAAATTAGGGTGGAGGAATGTTGTTTTGGCCGGATTTAATGGTGGATTTGGGGCTATATGGTGGTAAGGGGCGGAGGGTTTGAGGGTTTTAGAGAGAGAGAGAGGGCGAGAGAGAGAGAGAGGGAGATGAAGTGAGGAGTCAAAGTAAAAAATCTCGTTTTTGACCAAAAAAAAAATTCTGTGGATTCGACTTGCTCGGCCGAGCATAATCTTCCATCCTATTGCACTTTTTGTCCCCCCTTGCTCGGCTGAGTCATGTGAGGTGCTCGGCCGAGCACTTTTTCTGCATATATATATATATATATATATATATATATATATATATATATATATATATATATATATAATTTTTTTGAAATATAAAAAAGAATTAGTATGAAACATAAAAATAAGGATAAAATAATTTAATTTATATAAAAAAAATAGGGAAGTAAAAATAATCCATCATTTTATTACACTGATGATGCTTGTTTAAGGTCATTATCTCGACCCCTTTCCTTTAATTAACATGGGCAATGAATGATATGGTGATGGCATGTTGTCTTTAACAGCTTGCCATTTCATGCCCTTGGGAATGTTCGAGTTCTTACACATCCTCCATGCCGTACTTTTTCTTGGTGAAAAAAGTTGCCTATAGTCTTTACACGTTCGATATTTTGACGTGTTTTTCCTATTCGGTTCCTTTGTTCCTTCAAGATTTACGTTCTTAACTGCATGGTTAGTAATAGAATGCATAGTACACTTGAACACATCACTATTATTATCACAATCTAAAGATTTTGCAATTATAAAATTATCTACTCTTTGATTTTCAGGTTGTGATTCTTCACCCTTTTCATTGTTATTATCGGGTGTGATGATTTCTTGGAAAGTGTCCTCGAGATTTATGTTTTTCATATCAAATTCAACTTTTTCTTTCTCGATATTTAGTGAGAGAGTACCATTTTTTACGTCTATTACTGCCCTGCGGTGGCAAGAAATGGTCTCCCTAGAATGACCGGGATTCGTTGGTCTTCTTCAGTCTCGAGAACAACAAAGTCGATAGGGATAATTAAGTTCCATATTCGACAAGGCATCACTACAAGGGAAACCGAAAATAGAGATGGAATATTAGAGACGGATGGAGTCTGTAGCTAATTTGGAGATAGATTAGAGACAGACCCAAAAATTAGAGATGGATTCAGAATCTGTCTCTAAATTTTAGAGACGGGTTTTGTATCTGTCTCTAAATTAGAAACAGATTCAAAATCCGTATCTAAATTAGAGACATATACAAATTCTGTCTCTAAACTTTAGAGACAGATTTTTGAATTAGTCTCTAATTTAGTGACAGATTCAACATCTATATCTAAAATTTAGAGACAGATTTAGTATCTGTCTCTAAATTTGAATTTTCTTCTATATACTTTCATTTGTTTAGGGTACGAGGGTATATGAGGTTTAGGGTTTAGGGTATGAGGGTATATGAGATTTAGGTATGAGGGTATATGAGGTTTAAGGTATGAGGGTATATAAGGTTTATGTATGAGATTTAGGGTTTAGGGTATAAGGTTTAAGGGATAAGATATAGGTATATGACTTAGGGTATAGGGTATATGGTATAAGGTATAGGTATACGACTTAGAGTTTAGGGTATATGGTATAAGGTATAAGGGTTAGGGTATATGTATACGACTTAGGGTATAGGGTTTAGGGTATAATATATAGGTATATGATTTAGGGTTTAGCTAGTGTATAGGATATAAGGTATAAGGTTTAGGGTTTAGGGTATAAGAGATAAGGTATAGGGTCTAGGGTTTAGGGTATAAGGTTTAGGGTATAGGGGTTAGGGTTTAGGGTGTAGGGTTTAAGGTTTAGGGCTTAGGGTATAGGGTATAAGATTTAGGATATAGGGTTTAGGGTATAAGGTATAATGTATAGGTATAAGGTTTAGGGTATAGGGTATAAGGTATAAGGGTTAGGGTATAGAGTTTAGGGTTTAGGGTGTATATGATTTAGGGTATAAGGGATAAGGTATAGGTATACGACTTAGGGTATAGGGTTTAGGGTATAATGTATAGGTATATGATTTAGGGTTTAGCTAGTGTATTGGGTATAAGGTATAAGGTTTAGGGTTTAGGGTATAAGGGATAAGGTATAGGGTTTAGGGCTTAGGGTTTAGGGTATAAGGTATAAGGTTTAGGATATAGGGATTAGGGTTTAGGGCTTTTTTTTTTTTGAAGAACCAGGACGACACCTGGGAGCATTTATTGATGAAAGAAAAATATTACATCAGTGAGCGGTAATTAAAATACCTAACTCTAAAACCAACATAATTATAAGCTAAACCAATATATCCCAAAGTGTCCCAAACAATGTTGTTGCACGGCACCATGCATTCCCAAATGCCAAACAGCCGACCCAAGAGAACCCACGCCCGATCCAAGAGAACCCAAAACAACACCTCCAAAAACAGGCCCAACCCGCCCACAAGGCCCAAAAGCCCAAACAAGTCCGCATAGGGAGCGGACGCTCCAAAAGAATGGGAGCGGACGCTCCATACAAACAGAAACTCCACGCTGAAAACATAACCTGTTGCACGGCCGAGTCCTCAATTGAGCATGGCCATGCACATGAGATTTTCGCCTGTAGCCACAAAAGCAGAAAATCTGCAGCAACCAAACATTAAGTAATGCCATAAGCTGCTCCAAATTCAGAATATTGACGATGAACGTATGAACATCAGCCACTGCCACAAGAAATTCAGTTGCACGGGCATGCTGAAAACTGAACCATGAAGAGCACACCAATCCCAAGCAGCCAACAATCCAATTATCAAATATTTGCAGAAACCAATATCCATTCAAGGCCAAAAACTGACCCGACTCAATTACGAACCACATAGCATCCGGAATTATCAAATCTCAACGCCTCTATAACCTCCCCCGGAAGATCTCTAGCAAGCAAATAAACCATATGATGATGATGGACATGTGCCACCGCCGCTAGACGATCCGCAACCCCATTAACTTCCCGTAAAACATGTCGAATGCTAAAGTCACCCAACAAATTCCCACATTCCCTAACCTCATATGAGTGTTGCCATGGACCAGAGAAACGCCCTTTCAAGATCCCCACAGTCACCAAAGAATCCGACTCTACAAGTACCGAATCAAACTGAAGATCCCGACATACTCTTAACCCATCCCGAAGGGCCAAAATCTCTTCCATCATGTTCGTGCCCCTCCCATAAAAATTGGAAAAAGCACGAATGAAACCACCCCTCCAATCTCGAATGATACCTCCTCCCGAGCACTCACCATGCACTGAAGATCCGTCCGTGTTGAGAGTGTAACAATGCTCCCTCGATGGCTCCCATCTCAAAGTTCTTTTCACTCTACGCCTCACCTCTAACACCCTTAATCCCAAACAAATCAGAATATTACAAGCTTCCTGTGTATCTTCCCCTTGGGGTTTAGAAAAGAACACATTTCCAACAAAGCACGTTGAACTCCCTCATTGATAGCACTAAACTCCATTTGTTTGCCTTCAAAAACCATCTTACATCTCGCCTTCCATAACCCCCAACAAACAAACATCATCGTCCCAATGCGAACCAACCCTATTTGGGATCTCTTTGATTGTCCCCTACACCAAGTATCCCACAAATGATGCAAGCCCGTATACTGACTCCCAATCCCGAAGAAAGACGACCAATGTTGCCATAAAGACAATGCCATATCCGAGTGAAGAAATAAATGCTCAGGAGTCTCCCGATAGCTGCCAGACAGACAACAAACACAACGAGGTGGGATGTTGAAACCTCTCTCCTCCAATCTCGAATCAACCAGGAGGCCATTATGCATCAATCGCCACCAAAAACCACTAACCTTTGTATTGTGCCAAATCTTTGCACCCCAATCCACTAAAGGACTACGAAACCGATAGTGTTCCCACCAAGCAGAAGTCTCGAACATACCTGATTTTGTCAAAGTAAACACCACCCTATCCTCCATATCCATATCAACCCTCACCCTTCGAATTGTATCATGCAAATGGTCCGAAATGAAATCCCAAAGATCACCAATACAATGCAAACCATCTCGAACTGTGAGAGTGTGATCCATAGGACTCGGACCCCCTATCCGATCACCACACCAATCATCTCTCTAAAACCGCACATCCCCACGACCAATGATCCACCTACTACAATCCTCCAATTGAGGTAAAAGAGAAGCTGCGGCCTTCCAAGCATGTGAACTAGAATCCGCCCACCGCAATTCATACTTCTCCCGAATAAAACGAGCCCAAAGAGAATTACCGTGACTAGCAACCCATGCCAGTTTTGCTAAAAGAGCATTATTAACATCCCCCATCGATCTCACCCCCAAACCTCCTTCTCTGATAGGCTTACAAACCTCATTCCAAGCAACCCACTGAGTACGCTTCTCACCCCCACTGCTCCATAAAAAATTAGCCAACATGCCTTCAATCTTTCTTATCACCCCCTTTGGGACTTTCAAAACCCCCATGGAATATATAGGAATGCTACTCAACACTGATTTGATTAAAATCATCTTACCACCAAAAGACAACAATATAGCCTTCCATCCACTTATCCTTTTCAGAACCTTCTGCTTAAGCTCCGCGAAATGGAACCTCAAAGTCCTCCCTTTGAACAAAGGAATACTAAGATACTTCAACGGGAATTGTTGATGAGTGCAACCCGACCACCGGCGAATGTTTTCCACCTCAAAATTCCGCATCTTCTTTCCCACATAGATTCTGCTTTTTTTAAGGCTTATAAGCTGTCCTGAAGCCCTTTCATACATTGCCAAAACACCCCTTAATCCCTCAATCGAGCTCCTCCTCCCATTACCGAATAGTAACATATCATCCGCATACAACAGATGAGTGATCGGAAAACCACCCTGACCATGCATATACGGAAGGAAAACATTATTCGCCACAGCTCTGTGTAACGCCCGAGACAAAACCTCCTGAGCAATAATAAACAAAAGGGGAGACAGAGGATCCCCTTGTTTCACCCCCCGAGACGAAGCAAAAAATCCATGAGAAGTACCATCCATTTGAACCGAGTACCAGTTGCCCTGAACCAGTCTCCAAATCAAATCCCTACACCTATCACTAAAACCGAACGAAGTCAAAGCACAAAATAGGAAATCCTACTCTAATCGATCATAGGCCTTGGACATATCGAGCTTGAACAGAACATTGCCCCCCGTAACTTTCTAATCAATCCGATGAACCAACTCATGAGCCAAGGCTATATTTTCTTGAATGCCCCGGCCTTTAATGAAACCCGTTTGCTTCGGGGAAATCACTTTGGGAATCACCAAAGCCAATCGGATAGTAAGGATCTTCGAGATAACCTTGTTCATGAAAGTGGACAAGCTTATCGGTCTCAAATCCTTGAAACCCGTTGGCTTATCAACCTTGGGAATCAACACTAGAACATTGGAAGATAGACCCCTTGGAAACTCCACCCCATTATAGAACGCCTGAACCGCAGCCACCACGTCTGCCTTAATAATAGGCCAGCATCCCCTGAAAAAATGACCTGTAAAACCATCCACACCCGGCGCACTATCTGCATTTAAAGATTTAATGGCTTCCCATATTTCCTGCTCCTCCGGAATCGCAGTAATAGCCATATTATCCTCCAAAGTCAAGTCCCCATCAATATCCACAAATAAATCATCATCAATAACATGAGGGATAGATCGGAACATGTCCTCAAAGTAGGCCGCCCCCAGATTACCTAAGACTGCTTCATTATCACACCAAGACCCATCCGAAAGCTGTAATTTGAAAGAATTCATCTGTCTCCTCTCCTTAATGCTGGCATGAAAAAAAGCAGAATTTTTGTCCCCTTATTTGACCCACAATTGCCTCGACTGTTGCTTCTTTATTTCATATTCCCATCGCAGAGCCTGAGCCAGTTCCACCCGTTTCTGCTTAAGATTAAGAGCTACGGAATCATCCTAACCCTGCTGCAACTGAATATCCAAAGCCATAATCCCATCCCAAAGCCCATCAATTTTTCTAAAAACATTTCCAAAAATCTCCCAATTCCATTATCTAAGGGCCTTGCGAAGAGCATGCAATTTTCTATGGAGTTTTTTCAAAGGATTACCCCCTGTCCAACGACCCCAGACTTCTTGCACAAAACTCTGAAAGGCATGATGATCCAACCACATTTTCATAAATTTAAAGACATACCTTGGTTTTGAAATCTTTGAAAAACTAACCTTTAAAGGCGAATGATCCGACATATCCCGAGGGAGGTGAGTAACCGTGACAAGCCCGTGCTTCGAAAGAAAAGACCCGTTAACCAACACCCTATCCAAGCGTTGCCATATACGCGTCGACCCATCATGCCCATTACACCACGTGTATATGCTGCCTTCAAAATCCACCTCAGAAACACCCGCAGCAACCATAAAAGAATTAAACTCATCCATACCCAAAAAATCCCAACCATTACCTCCCAATTTCTCGGAAGGCTGCGATATAATGTTGAAGTCTCCCCCTACCAGCCAAGGCACATCAAACTGAACTGATATATCTGTAAGCTCTGTCCATAATGCTTGCCTAGCCACCCGATCACAACTAGCATAAACAAATGAAAGAAGACCATAATCCTCTCCACTACAAGTAACACGCACCGTCATCTGCTGGCTCGAACTTGTTACCAAGTCCATGTCAAAACCCGACCTCTAAAGAACCTAAATGTGTGTATTGACCGGATTCCCATGCATAAACTTAGGGGTGTGCTCGGTCCGGTTTGGTTCGGTTTTAGGCTAAAACCGAAATCGAACCGAAAGATATCGGTTTTTGTATTTTAAAACCATTAAGCTTCGGTTTTATTCGATTTTGGTTTTATTCGGTTTCAGTTTGGTGTCGGTTTGGTTCGGTGTCGTTCGGTTTCAACAAGATGAGAAGAACATGCATATATTGATGGTTGGATTATGATAGTTACATTCAGCAAGATGAAATTTATTAATCCCTCATTAACAAAGCAAGATGAGAAGATTCAATACTAAAGTACTTAAGATTTTCATGACAAATTTAAGTGTTCCACCTGCCACTACAAATAACAGTTAAACTACCGTAAGCATAATTTTAACTCCAAAGCAAGATGAGAAGATGAAATTTATATATATATAAAAATGACACGTCGTTTTAATAATATCGGTTCGGTTCGGTTTTATCGGCTCGGTTTTTCATTTGAAACCAAAACCTAAACCGAAAGTTTCGGTTTTTAAATGGTTAAAACCATTTACATATCAGTTTTTCGGTTTCGATTTTTTCGATTTCGATTTTTTCGGTTTCGATCCGGTTTTTTCGATTTTTTAGTTTTGTTGCACACCCCTACATAAACTTATTAAACCCTAACTGCCTCGCAAACCTTGCACTTCTATCCCCCATGAGTTTGGGTTCTAGAATTGCAAGACACCATGGTTTATGCTTAGCAATCAATAGCTTCAAAACTTCCATAGTTTCCACATTTCCAACCCCCTAGCATTCCATATAAGGATCGTCATTGGGAACCGTTTGACTTAGTACTAAGGCCTTTACCCTTTCCGGGTTCTTCGAGGAGACATCTTCAAAATATTATTCCCCTTTAGATGATCCAGTTGTTCCCCCGAAAAAGACGATTCCTGTGAATTAGTCTCCTCCTCCGAAGAATCATCCCCTTAAGAATTTTGAACAGGAACCATCTCACTTCGAGGCCCAACAACATCATCCTTGATCTCCCCCTCAATATGATTCCCAATATCACCAGATTTTTCCTCCTTATCCTCACACCCATCATCATTTTCAACCCCCTGCATAGTTGAGAAATTTGTCTTTTCCGTCTCTTTGAGCTCACCATCCTCAACCATTATGATATCCCCCAAAGGTTCATTTGAAAGGTCAACACCGCCCATATAGCAATACCCAACCTCATCACCCTTAATCACCTCTTCTGCCTTTGAATCCACAGATGGAGAATCCTTTTCCGAACTACAGGACAAAGATGCTTCCTTATTCAGCTGACAAGGAACCCATTTTTCGCCCTCCTCCTCTATAACCTCTAACACCTCAAAAGCATTTGAAGTCGTTACCTTGGCTTGCATTTCTGTAGTATACGCCCCATCTCCCCGCTTCTCATTATCACCCCCTTTTGAAGTGCCTGCACCATTTTTATTTTTCCTAATCTCCACTTTCCCATATTCTAACTGAGATGCTTTATCCTTCTGACCATCAGTACCACCCTCCTTTTGAACCACCTATTTTCCCTTCCCCTTCTTAACTTGCCACTCCTTGTGTGTGAGATTAGGCCCCTCCTTTGTCCCATCTGTTTGTGAGCCTCCAGATCCCTTATCCACAAACCTAACTCTAGGCTTCATCTTGCTCTTACGACAATTACCCTTGGTGTGTCCTAAAATACCACAACCTTCACAAAAGGCCAAATTTCCTTCAAATTCAATCTCTTGAATAAATGCATTCTCCTTTGACGTCCCCAAGAAAACATGTTTAGGCAATGGTTGAGAAACATCATCCTCCACACATTCTAGCAAAACCGTGATGGGTAAACCCAACTGTTCTGTCATCAGTCCGTAAGAATCTACCAAACATATTCCCAATATTTTCAAGAAATGCATACCAATGTAAAGGAAGATTAGGAAGACGTACCCAAGTGGAAACACACGGATTATCAACAGTAAAATCGAAATCCGGAGTCCATCTAAAGCTGCGATAATTACTATTCGCGATAACATTCGAATCTTTCGATAGTGCCCGTGTGAAATCCTCCTCGTTGGTGAGATAAACAAGAACGTGCCTAGGATCAAGCAAATCAACATTGAATTTTTCTTTCAAACCCCAACTCTGATGAATGTGATCGTAAATAATCTTCAACTGAGGTCTCCCTGTAGAAAATTTAAGCACCATGGTATATTTTAACCTATCCGCTGCAGCTTTCACCTCCCTATCAGATAAAATCAATGCATGAGTGCCATCGATCTTCATAGTAGCCCAAGGTGGAGCCTTCAAACCTGCAAAAGGGTTGATGAAATTTCCTTCGACCCCCTATCTCCTTTTACTACAACTGAATAAGACATAGATGTCTTATTGAAACCAAATCCAGCACCATTCGACACTGTCCCCCATGCATGCAGAAGTTGGCCTCTTCTATCCCAAATTTTGAACTGAAATACTTCCCCCACTCTTCACGAACAATGGAGACTTCCCTCCATGAGCAACCGGCACCCTCGGAATCTCGCTAATATCCCCATCTGCATGTGGCGGCTGCTGTACAGATTTCTCAGCAGAAAATTGCCCTACATTCCCAATTTGTTGCTGCAAAAACTGTTCCACCCCCTTTGCTAAATCAGGAGGCACACTTCCATGATGATTCGCCGGCGGCAAAGCCATCACCGGCCGGACAGAATGGCCAAAACGGCCCAAAAAACCTTATCAGATAGAAACCTGTGTCGCCCTAAAGAGAGAGCAAAAAAATTTCCCCAAAATTTTTCCTAAAATTTAACTCCCAACCTAAAAAAATTTCAAATTTAACTCCCAACAAAGGGGAAGGGGTTTTTTTGCCCACTATTAAATTAATATACCTAGTTGCATTCTGCCAGGGTTCGAACACGAGACCTCCCGGAGGAAGTCGTAGGCTCTTACCAACTGAACTGATGCTCCTTGGTAAAAATTTAACTCCCAACAAAAGGGAGGGGTTTTTTTTGCCCACTATTAAATTTTTCAACCTAGTTGCATTCTGCAGGGTTCGAACTCTGGACCTCTCGGAGGAAGTCACACACTCTTACCAACTGAACTGATGCCCCTTGGTAAAAAATTTAACTCCCAACAAAGGGGAGGGGGTTTTTTTGCCCACTATTAAATTAATATACCTAGTTTCATTCTGCCAGGGTTCGAACACGAAACCTCTCGGAGGAAGTCAAAAATTTAACTCCCAACAAAGGGGAGGGGGTTTTTTTGGCCACTATTAAATTAATATACCTAGTTTCATTCTGCCAGGGTTCGAACACGAGACCTCCCGAAGGAAGTCGTAGGCTCTTACCAACTGAACTGATGCTCCTTGGTCAAAATTTAACTCCCAACAAAGGGGAGGGGGTTTTTTTGCCCACTATTAAATTAATATACCTAGTTTCATTCTGCTAGGGTTCGAACACGAGACCTCCCGGAGGAAGTCGTAGGCTCTTACCAACTGAACTGATGCTCCTTGGTTGAGAAATTTGTCTTTTCCGTCTCTTTGAGCTCACCATCCTCAACCATTATGATATCCCCCAAAGGTTCTTTAGGGCTTAGGGTTTAGGGTTTAGGGTATAGGGTATAGGGTTTAGGGCTTAGGGTTTAGGTTATAGGGTATAAGATTTAGGATATAAGGTATAATGTATAGGTATATATGATTTAGGGTTTAGGGCTTAGAGTTTAGGGTATAGGGTATTTTTTTAGGGTTTAGGGTATAATGTATAGGGCTTAGAGCTTAGGGTTTAGGGTATAGGGTATATGGTATAGGGTATAAGGTTTAGGGTTTAGGGTTTAGGGTAGTCCGTCCATCTTTTGACTTTTTAAAAATATACTTTCATTTGTTTAATTTTTTTCTATCTTTTTTATATACTTTTTTGTAAAAAAAAATCACTAATTAGCAAAGTCTAAAATATTATTACCTATTCAATAAAAAAATTAAAAAAAATTAAAAATAAATATAGGGTAGTCCGTCCATCTTTTGACTTTTCTTCTATATACTTTCAATTGTTTAGTTTTTTTCTATCTTTTTTTATATAACTTTTTCTATAAAAAAATAACTAATTAACAAAGGCTAAAATATTATTTTCTAGTCAATAAATATTTTTTTAAAAAATAAAAAATAAATATAGGGTAGTCCGTTCCTCTTTTGACTTTTCTTCTATATACTTTTATTTGTTTAGTTTTTTTCTATCTTTTTTTATATAAATTTTTCTAAAAAAAATTATTAATTAACAAAGTCTAAAATATTATTTTTTAGTCAATAAAAAATTAAAAGAAAATAAAAAATAAATATACCTCACTCTAAAGTCTAAACCTCACTCTATACCCTAAACCCTATATCATTTACCCTAAACCCTATCTTTTTTTTATATAACTTTTTCTAAAAAAAAAATCAATAATTAAAAAATTCTAAAATATTATTTTCTAATCGATAAAAAAATAATTAAAATAAATAAATAAATATAGGGTAGTCCGTCCCTTTTTGACTTTTCTTCTATATACTTTCATTTGTTTAGTTTTTTGAGTTGGTCTTATAAAAAACTAGTTTTTTTTAAGATAAGGAAAAACGTGTTTTCAAAACAAACGGTGGTATTTTTGTAATTACACAAATTCGTGCCATCCCAAGCTCCGATCATCTTCTCTGGCCATCGCAAGCTCCGACCATTCTCCGGCGTTCACTCAGTTTGAGTATTTTGTAACCTACAATTCGTGCCCTAGTTCCGCCATTAATGTCCATTGTCAACTCTGCTTCGTTACATAATTGATTGGTACTTTATTGATTGGTACATAATTAATTGGAGATAACTGTGTGATTTGATTCCATAGCTCTTCGTTTTTTCGTTGGATAAACAGAATGTCCTTCAATGGTGTGGAAAAAGGGTTTATTTTGCTGAAGTTTGGGTCAATTCAACGAAGCAGTGCATGTGTAACAAAGTGCCAGTGCCGATGTAAAAAGTGTCGGTGTTAGTGTAATAAAGTGCCGGTGTTAGTGTATCAAAGTGCTTTGGTGTTAGTGTAAAACAAGTGCGTATTAGTTTAACAAAGTGCGGGTGTTAGTGTAACAAAGTGCCGGTATTAGTGTAACGAGTGCCGTTGTTAGTTTATAAAGTCACTTAATATACATGCACTAGCACTTTTTTACACCGGCATTCAAAAATACATGGACCGGCATTTGAAAACACATTCTTGGCACTCAAAAATGCATATACCGGCACTCAAAAAACACCGATAATTATTTTTCTTGATATTCAAAAAAACATGAATCGGCATTCAAAAAAATATGGACTAACATTCAAAATTACAAGAACTGGCATTTAAAAATACATTTGACACTCGCTACACACTTACTCGCACTCTATTATACACTAATCTAAGCACTCCAAAATACATGGACTGGCACTCCAAAACACATACACTGGCATCTAATTACCCAGTCCACCAATGCATCAAATTCTCAAACTGGTACTCAAATACTTATAAACTGGTATTCAACAACATATAATCTGATACATTTTATATGGAAAACTGGCACATCAAATTCCCACACCAACCAACAGCAAATTCCCAAAGAATGTTAATTGTGAATATCAATCGGAGCTTCTGATTGAAAAACGAAAAATACAATTTCGTCGAAGGTCAAGAACAGGGGAGAGGGTGCGTTGTATTGGGGAGAGCAGAGATGGCGTTCGGTGATGAAGGGGATTGAGAGAGAAAGAGCTTTGCTGAGGAGGGACGCCGGTGAAGGAACGGTTAGCTCCGGCGATTGCGATTGAAGGAGAGTTGGAGGTCGCCGGTTGGTTTCTGGGAACGGAGAGGGGATTGGTGTTGCCGGAGAAGGAGAAGACGGTGAGGGCGATTGCAATTGGGGAAATTGGAGAGGTCGCCTGTAATGGATTTGGTGAGAGAGATCGGTGAGGACGAAGAAGACGCAGACTTCCCCTTTGCGTATAGAGAGAGAGAGGAGAGAGAGAGGAGAGAGAGAGAGAGGTTATTATCTGTGTGTAACTGTGTGTTGTTATTGAGGAAGACGGTAAAACACGTTTTTTGTTAAGTTAACAAAAAACGCGTTTTTTACAAGTTTTTGGCTAGTTTTTTTCTATCTTTTTTTATATAACTTTTTCTAAAAAAAATACTAATTAATAAAGTCTAAAATATTATTTTCTAGTCAATAAATTTTTTTTATAAAAATAAAAAATAAATATAGGGTACTCCGTCCCTCTTTTGACTTTTCTTCTATATACTTTCATTTGTTTAGTTTTTTTCTATCTTTTTATATACCTTTTTCTAAAAAAAATCACTAATTTACAAAGGCTAAAATATTATTTTCTAGTCAATAAAAATTTAAAATAAAATTAAAAAATAAATATAGGGTAGTCCGTCCCTCTTTTGACTTTTCTTCTATATACTTTCATTTGTTTAATTTTTTTCTATGTTTTTTTATATAACTTTTTCTAAAAAAATAACTAATTAACAAAGATTAAAATATTATTTTTTAGTCAATAAATATTTTTTTAAAAATAAATATAGGGTAGTCTGTCCCTCTTTTAACTAAAATTTGGGGCAAATAAAATAAAAGCATGTAAATATTTTAGATAACTTTTTGTAAATTTCAGTAATAAAAGAAAGTCTAAAATATTTTTTCCACAACAAAAAAAAATAAAAATTATTAGTTATTATTAGTAATATTATTAATATTATCTCGTTTATATAATTAATACTAATTTTAATTAATCAATGAATTATATAATTAATAAAAATTAATAAAAATTATTGATAATAAATATTATTATTCTTAATATTAGGCATAAATATTTTAGTTAGCATATAGTATAGTGTGAAACAAATATAAATATGTGATGTGGCATTGTTTGATTGGATACAATTATTGATAATAAATATTATTATTCTTAATATTAGGCATAAATATTTTAGTTAGCATATAGTATAGTGTGATTGGATACTCTCTGTACCTTACGCCGCCATCACCGTCACCCTCCGCCCTCCATCACTCTCACTTTCTCCACTTTCTTCGCCCTCCGTCACTCACAATACGCCACCCTCTCCCTCTCTATTTTCCTCACAATACACCACTCACAATACGCCGCCGTCACCCACTCACCCTCCGCTCCTTACGCTGCTGCTCTACCGCTCTCCCTTTTGTAAGTCTCTCTCTCTCTCTCAAGATCTAAATCAAATTCGGATCTGGTTTTGTTTATGTGTGTGCGTGAGTGTGTGTTCAACCTTGTTGAGTTTTTTCGTTTTGATTACAGCGAACAGGGTAATCTGAGGTGATGGTCTGCGGCGGATGAGAAATCTGAGATGATGGCCTGTCGAAAATGACGATTTCTTCAAACAATTCTAGACTTCATCATGATCTGGGTTTTGCCCTTTACCTCGATTTCTTCAAATTGAGGCTGAATTTGTTCCTGTATTTTGGGTTTCATTTCGATTTGTACAAACTTTTGTTTGATTTGTGTTAAAAATGGGTTTTATTGAAGATGAAATTGGATTTAATTTTGAAGAAGTTCATTAAATATTTAACTCGTGTTAGTTTTTTAATGGTAGAAGTTTGTTTGGACTGATTTGAGTATAAAAGAAGTTTAGGGACGCAAAGTGTAACTATGAAATATCAAGGACTAATTTAAGATTAATAAAATTTAATGGACTGATTTGAAAATAAGAAAAGTTAAGAGATTGATTTGAGAATAAGAAAAGTTAAGGGACTGATTTGAGAATAAGAAAAGTTAAGGGACTGATTTGAGAATAAATATATATATATATATATATATATATATATATATATATATATATATATATATATATATATATAATTTTAAATATATATATATATATATATATATATATATATATATATATATATATATATATATATATATATATATATATTTAAAATATATTAATATATATATATAGCTTTTTTTAAAAAAAAGTCAATTTAGCGACGGAAATATCCGTCACTAAATTGGTTTGAAAATAAAACGACCATTTAAAGAGAGACGGAAAATCCGTCGCTAATCCGTCGCCGTACATATCTGTCTCTAAATTGGTGACGTACATATCTGTCTCTAAATTAGAGACGTGCATATCCGTCTCTGATTTGGAGACGGACATATCCATCTCTGATATAGAGACGGATATGTCCGTCTCTAAAATAGCTACAAAACAGCGACGCCCAATTTAGCGACGAACCTGCACCCACGGAATAGCTACGGAACAAATCCGTCTCTAAACACGATTTAGCTACGGAATCTTCATTTTAGCTATGAAATTTGTCATCTCTAAAACCGTTTTTTCTTGTAGTGCATATTTTCCATTATACATATCGGGTATTGTATAGAGCGGTCTGCCAATTGGAGACAAATGGTGGTAGGTTTGAGTTCCCCCACACCTAATCTCTCACTAATCGATAGCGGAATTAGGCTAACGCTAGCCCCTAAATCAAGCATGGCATTGTGTATATTACACCTGCCAATGCAACAAGGGATTGAGAAAGTGTCGGGATCTTCGAGTTTTGGGAGCAGTTTCTTTTGCAAAATAGCACTTATGTCTTCTGCCAAAATCACCTTCTGAAATTCTTAAAATTTTTCCTTATCTGAAAGCATTTGCATTAAAGATCTAGCATAAGGAGGCATTTCTTGCATATTTTCTGAAAATGGAATGTTTACATTTATAGCATCCAAAACTTCTAAAAATTCTGTGCATTCCTTATTCACTTTTCTTGTGACCATCCATTGAGGATAAGGTATTTGTAGGTTAAAATTTCTAGCAAGCGTAGGGGATTCTATCCCCTTTTCAATGTTCGATTAGTCTCAACCATCGGTGGGGTTGGACTAATATTTTCTTTACTAGTGTATTCATTTGTCAATTCATAATCACTCCTAGTGTTTACCATGTTAACATGCTCATTTGGCCTTTGAGGTTGACCGAGAAGACTCCTTTGTGGTCTATTCATTGTGTTGGCCTGCTGAGCTTGTTGGTTTTCAAGCATCTTATTATGCGCGGCTAGGTTATCAAACCTAGCATTTAACAACTTAAAGCATTCCCTAAATTCATTATTAGTCTTTTTTTGAGCATTTTTATTCTCAACAACAAAGTCCATTAAAAGATCTAATTTAAATTTAGGGGGAGGGAAGGCATTAGAATTAGTATTGAAATTCTTTTGCGTAAATCCTAGTGGTTGTATGGAAGGTTGTGGGTTTAAAACGTTGTTATTCTTATAGGAGAAGTTGGGGTGATTTCTCCATTCGGGATTGTATGTGTTTGAATACATACCCCTTTCTGCCCATAAGAATTAACAAAATTTACTTGATCACTAGAAGTAGCAGCAAGTAGATCACAACTTTCCATACTATATGAGTTAGTCCCACATAATTCACAAACAATGTTAATGTTGTTTACGGGATTGACATTAAGATTTTCAAACTTTTTCAATATCATGTCAACTTTTGATGAAAGGAGAGTAACGGCATCTACATTATACTTACCTGGAGTCTCTTGTGGTTGCTCCCTTACATTCGACCACTGATAGTGGTTCAAAGCAATGTTTTCTATGAGATCGTATGCCTCATCCACAGTTTTGTTCATTAGTGCCCCTCCTGCAGAGGCATCTATAGTTTCTCTTGTCTTGAACATGAGACCGTTGTAGAAGGTGTGCACAATCAACCACTTTTCTAGCCCGTGGTGGGGGCACAACCTTAGGAGCTCTTTGAAATGCTCCCAAGCATCATACAATGACTCGCTTCCCGTTTGGCAAAAGTTTATAATCTTTATACGAATTTGGGTGGTCTTGCTTGGTGGGAAGAAATGCCCTAGGAAAGCTTCTTGAACTTGGTCCCATACTGTTAAGGAATTCTGGGGGACCGAGTTGAGCCATTGTTTTGCCTTGTCCTTTAGAGAAAAGGGAAAAAGGCGCATTCTAATTGCTTTCGATGTGACACCTTGAATGCGGGTGGTGTCACAATATTCCAAAAATGTTTGGACATGAAGATGTGGATCCTCGAAAGCTGATCTGCTCTACTGGTTATTCATAACCATATGAAGTAGTTGCCGCTTTATTTCAAAGTTGGCCGCATTAGCGTTCGGCACAACTATAGGAGATCTAGTTCCCGGGGTACTCGGATTAACGAAGTCACTTAGGGTCCTAGGAGGTGTTGCGGGTTCTTCTTCCGCCATTTGCTGTTCTAAGACTTCTTTAAATCTTCTTAACCTTTCGTGAAAAGTTCTCTCGGGTTCTGGATCAAAATCTTCAAGGAAGATTCGAGTTCTTTTCATAAACTGCAAGAAATACTCAAGAAGGAGATTAAACGCAACAAATCTCCGGAAGGAATAAAATAAAAACAAAAATATATAGTAAAGACAAATATAAAAAGAAAGTAAACCGTTGTCCCCGGCAATGGCGCCAAAAAATTGTTGTCTCGGAACCTGACGGTTCCTTTTATACCGCAAGTGCACGGGTTATTTATAGCATAGCAAGTGCAAGTACGAGTCGATCCCAACGAGAAAAGGTTTACTTATAAGGATATTTGTTTTTACGTAAATTATAGAAATAGGATTGGGAGAGATATGTTTTGATTTAGAAAATATTCAGAAACAAGCACTAATTATTCGAACTTAAACTCTTATAATAGAAATATTCCCGGGTTGGAAATCAGACAACATGCAGTCAACAAATAAATCAAGTTTATAGAAAATATAATTCAAATCATAAGTCAAGGATGATACACTAAATTGTGCATTACTTGTCAATCGAAGGCTTTGCACATGTATTCTCTATTATTCATGCCCTATCTCTCGATGGTCCATGCATAATAAGAATCCATTAAATTTTATAAAAATCCACGTATTTACCACTAAAGGACCATCCCTAGGCCATTAAACTAATCTCGTGATTAATGGAACCTAGTTCATTTTATATGGTTCCGCTAACCAAGATTCTTCACCGGGATCCTTCTCTTGGTTAACCAGATTAATACAGAATATGGTCGACTCATATTTGTAAGTGTGACAAAATGATATAAAAGAATTGATTATAAAATGGTGAACAAAACTTTAAACACTTGATTTAAATAAGATGACTACATATTGCTGAGTTTCCAACCCCAAGAAATGGAGGATTACTCACTAGCCATGATTATTGCAAGCATGAAGGGAAGATAAGATAACATAGAGATATAGAAAGGAATAGAGAAACTTATGCTTGCGATTGTAGAAGACCAAAGCTGGAAATAATTCCTTCAATAATGTATTGTACTTCCAAACTTTAAAGTCGTATAAGAATAATTGATGATCTTTGAAGAAATGTATACAAATCTATTGCTAGAGTATTTTGTTATGAATTCTAAGTAATCTTTAATGATTTTCTATCTATTATGGATTTTTCAGATGTCCTTTACTGAGTAGAAAGGGGCTTTTATATAGGCATTTGGCTTGAGGGGTGCAACTCTTCAAAAAGGCGTTGTTTGGCTGATCAGGAGGGTGCTCGGCTAAGGCAAGGGAAGTGCTCAGCCAAGCAAGTCTTTCCAACAACTTCTCAATCTGACTTCCTTTTGCTCGATCGAGTTAAGGGACTGCTCGGCCGAGCAGCAGCTACTTTGACTGGTCTCCAAACTTTTCCACTTTGATCCCTCTATTCTCACAGCTTTACTAAAAGGTCCTTATACTTCGACGTATAAACTAAAAAACTTGTATATTTACAAAAAAAAATACCAAACAAGCGTAAAATCAAAAATATAAAATAAAATAAGCTAAATTAAATTAAGACTAAATGGAAATAAAATTAAAGTAAATATTGTAATAAAACACTATAAATGTCTATAAAATAGTCATTTATCAATTGTTCGTGTTACCAATTTATAAGTGAGTTGTTTTTTATACTGCTGTGGTACCAAACTATTTGATATAACGCTTTTAGTGGCTCCTGTGCTAATAAGGCTGTTAATTCTAAGTATTTGTTTGAATCTAACCATAACCTACATTGTAAATTTATCATGGTTGTTGTACCCTTAATTTGTATGTATTAATGTATGATCTGTTGACATTTTATTAAGTTCAACTTCTTCTAATTTTTTGTTTCTTTTTATCAATTACATTTTCTATATATTTTAGTTTATTTTCTATATTCTCTATCTTTAAATTATGTAATTCTGTTATAGATTCTAATTTTTCCATTTTTTGTGTTATTAACTCTATGTTTATCTTTTTTAATGATTCTTTTTCTATATTCATATTTAAATTATATAGATATTTAAGACATAAATAACAAATTTCTTTAAAACACATGTTACACTGTGACCTTTTTTCTATACTAGGAAAATATCCGCAACTAAAACATTTAATATAATTATTACCTCTTTTACTAATCCATTGGTGTTCACATTCTTTATTTGTGTTCATATATGTATAAGTAATTTTAGTTAGTTGTTTATCTTCTTCATTACTACTATATATAATATAAATTGTTTTGTTATCTAAGTCTTCTGTGTTTATGAGTTCTATTTCATATTCTCTAAATTGTTATATTAAATTACTACGTTCTGTATTTTTATTTTTATTAGGACACCTATTAGCTAAATGTTTCTCGTCTCCGCATATAAAACACTAACATTTTCTAATCTGTGGTTTTCTAACACATTTATTTTTTATATAAGATTTATAATCTTTCCTATATCTTGTACTTCTACGTAATTTTTTTTTATCATATTGTACATAGGCTTGTGGTGTATAAATTGTTGTTTTACAAAAAACATAAGCATTCTTTTTTAATTGTTCATGTAATGTCTTTACATTTATCTTCTAATATTGTAAATGTGTACGTTATATGTGGTCCTATTCCTAAATTTTTTAATTACTGTAATTCTGTTTCCAAGATTCATGTATATTTCTACCTAAGTCTCCTGGTATTTTTATAAAATATTTGTCACACAATTCATCATTCATAGCATGCCATGTTTGTGAAAGTAATCTAGTAAAATCTAGTGTAAATTCATTAATGTATTTCATATCTGCTATAATTAATTATTCTAAATTCCTAATGTATGTGTCTTATATTAATGTTGTGTTTTTAGTTGGGTCTACTCCTAAAATAAACGTTCTAATTTAGCTTGTGAAATTATACGGATTATCTCCTAATGCTTTTAAATTGTTAATTTCATCTGGGTTTTGTGACTTTTTACTTTGTCAAATTCCTAATGCTATTGCTCCTAATGTGATTTCTAAATAAGAAAACATGTCCATACTGTCTTTTTTATTAGTTTCCCACATTCTAACCAATGTTTGTTCACATGTTAAAATTTCATCTACCCATAACTATGGCTTTTGATTTTCTAAAAATAACATGTTACTGATATGTAAATTTCCTATTGGTAGTCTATTACCTTTTCCTTTATAACATGATTCACCTGTATATTGTACTGATGGTTTTGATCATGGTTCTCTACCTATAAGGTCATGTGTTGATGTACCTGGTTCTGTCCATTCCATTTTTAACATTTTCTAGTATTTTCTACCATACTTTCATTCATTAAAACCTGTTATTGTTTGTAAAATTCTGATAACATTGTCTTTCACTATTGTATATTTTCAACTAAAGGTAAATTAAATTATTCCTGTAATTTATTATCACTTTCTTAATATGATAACTCTAATTAGGTTATGCAATCTATAATCATGTCGTCTACTTTTTCTTGTATATTTAACTATGTAAATTTTCTTTTTATTATTTCTTCTAATGTTTTCTTAGTATCTTATATTTTAAAAACTGTATTTGGTTCATCTTCTTATAAATATTCTAATATACTAAAATCATTTTCTTCCTCTTCAAATTTATTAAATCATAAATCTATTGTATTATCATTATCTTCATTATCTATATCATATATATGTTCTGTATCTATATCATAATTTTCATTCATTAAACTATACTCTATTTATGTATCTTCGTCATCATTTTTAGCTGTTTCTTTCCTATAATCTACAAACCTTAAACTCTGTGATCCATCGCTACCTTAATAAAAATAATATCTAAGTGGAATTAAAATTTCATTATTCTGTTCTTTTAATTTATCTAATGACCATTCTAACTCTGCTAATTCTTTTGGGTCAATTTTAGTTGATTCTATCATTTGTATTGATTTTGATGCTATAGTGTTCACTATTCTTTCTATATTAACTTTATATTTCATACATGATCTGTTACTAGCTTTTCCTAAAACTCCTATACTAATTACAATATTGTTACCTTCGTAATTCTCATATCCTTTAGTTTGTAAAGCAATTTTAATATTTTGTAAATCTTTAATATCTTTTAAAATTTCGGGTGTAGTTGTATTTTGGCTTAAATCTACTTCCATCCCTGAAATTATAACTTTTTTAAATTCTGTTTTTCATGATTTATCTAATAATAATGCTAATAATTTAGTTACTAAATTTTTTCTACCTAAAACTTTTATTCCATTAACAACTAATCTTATATGTGCAAAATATTTTCCTGATTGTGTAATTCTCTATATAGTTTCCGGTGAAAATAAATCTATTATAATAGTTCTGTTAACTATTCTTAGACTTTCTTATATCCTACTCCTAATTAAAGTTGTATTAATGTTTAATCTGCATGTTTGATATAAAATTATAGGATTTAAAATATCTAGCTGATGTTGATTAGATAAATCAATATTTCTGTCTAAATCTATTTCTTCTTCTAGTTGAACTGTGTGTTGAAAACTATTTGATCCTGGCCCTCTTCTTAATATTTTGTTTAGAAAACTATCTGAACTAACTATATCTTTTATATTAATTGTTGAGTTTCTAGCTTCTTGTATTGTCCTGCTTCTACCTAAAAAACTTCTGTTATTCATTTTCGAGGTATCCAATGTGTATAAAGTAACAATTTTCTTTTAATTTTATTTATTCTCCAAGACTTAGTTTATTAATACCTTTAATAATTTTATCTAAATCTTCGTCTATATTTTTCTTACTAGATGGTTCTGGTTTATCTGTTAATTTATTGTTTAATTCAATTAATTTGTTTATTTTATTAATTATTGTAATATAAGACTAATAATAAAATTAAATAATACAGGATAGGTTTTATCTGCTTTACCTGTTCCTGAATATTTAGTGAAACCTGTAACTTCTTCTTTATTATCGTCTGGTTTATATCTTTTAACGCCTGTTAAGGCTTTTAAATATTACTCTATACTTTCCAGTTTAACTTTCAACAATATTTTTAAATATTATTAAAACTTGTTCTAAATCTACTACTTATTTTTCTACTTTTTGTATAAAATCTTTAGTATCTAAAATCTGTTTAGTATTAAAATTATCTAATAAATAACTTAATTGTTGTATGTCTTGTTTACTGTGTATAATTTTCCTAATGTCCTTTAGTTTTTTAATAATTTGATTGTTTTGATCCTTAATGTAACTTAGATTTTCTGTTAACTTACTTAAAATATCTGTGTTTTTAGTTGTGTAACTGAATAACTTTTCAATTAAATTATTTTTATACTTAAACTGTTTTTCTAAACTTTCTCCTAAGTTAATGATTAAATCTGTTAAACTATTTAAATGTATATCGACTGTGTGTAAACTATGCTTATGTAGTAACCCGAAATTTCTGTTAAATAATTTTTTTATTAGGTGATTTATTTTCTTTTAATTAATAATTGTTTCATTAATTAAATTGTTTTCTTTAAATAAATTACTTGAGTACCTTTTATTAGAAGGATTGTGAATTGGGCTAGGGTTATTATTGGACTAGGTTACCATGTGGACTTAGAATACCTTTTTGGGCTAGGTTTTGAAACCCCAATTATAAATATTACTTTCTAAACCTAGGGAACTTTATTATTTTCAAACTAAACAAAAGAAATAGAGAGAGAGGGAGGCGGCATATTGTTTTGCCGTGAAGAGAGAAGTGAGCTGTAGAGAGAAAAATCGTGTGAGAGAGAGGGCAGCCGTGGATTGAAGAAGCAAAGAAGAAGGAAAAAGCTGGTGATATTGTTATTAACAAGACCAAACCAAGTAAGATCCGTCTCGTTTTAATTACTGCCCTTGGAGTTATAACCTAGAAAAAAACCCTATAAATTCTTGAGATTTAATTAGGGTTTGTTTTATGATATTGATGATTAATTAAGAATGATTCAATGATATTTTGATAAAGGATTATTAATTGAAAACCAAATATTGAATAAAGTTTGGGTATGTAATCATTGGTGTAAACTAAGGTATTGCATGCAAAGGTTTATGAAAGAAAAATAGGGTTTTGTGTGTGTCTGAGTGTGTGACGTGTGAGTGTGTATGTGTGTGTCGTGTGGGTGTGTGAACCGTGTGTGTGTGTGAGTTGCTGATGTGTGTGAAGTGGTTGTGGGTGTGCATGTGTGTTGATGTGCATGTGTGTGTGTGTTGCTACCGTGTAGGGCAATAAGTGTGTGTGTGTGTCGTGTGGGTGTAGCTAGGGTTAGATTGTACGTGTGTGTGTTTGTGTGTGTTGTGTGTGCTGAGAAAGGTGTGTTTAGTGTGTGTAAATTAAATATAAGAGATCGAACAAGGATTAAATGCTTAGAAACCCTAGGGTTATTTGAGAAACCTAAAAAGGTAAGAGTTAACCTTAAAAAGGAGTTAAAGAAGATAACTCGTAGGTTAACAAGACTAAGGGAAATAGTTTGGGTTAAGTTAATGTGTATTATTTTGACTCTAAGATATACGTTGAATGATTGTAGATTCGTATGGTGATATTTGCTAGGAGCGTGCATCAATCGAGGTAAGGGATTACGCTCTTTAGTATTTGAAGTATCCTTCTTTGTGATAAGATTTCATGAAATATATTTGTTTGCTACCAATGTGGCCGGTAGTCTTGATTCTAAATGTTCATTTGAATCGAACGTCGATTGATATAATCTTACCATTGATGAGTATTGTTCAATGGATATCTATAGTAATTGAATTTGCTTAAGTGCTTTAAGTATTCTTGTACCTATGAATACTATGTATGGATATTGCTATGAATGTACGTAGCCAATGTATAACTTGCTATGTATGTACGTAGCCAATGTATAACTTGCTATGAATGTACATAGCTAATGTGTGTAACTTGCTATGAATGTACGTAGCTAATGTGTAACTTGCTATGAATGTACGTAGCTAATGTGAATCTCGCTATGAATGTACGTAGCTAATGTGAATCTTGCTGTTAATGTACACAGCTAATATGAAACTTGCTGTGAATGTACATAGCTAGTGAAATTGCTATAAATGTATATAGCTAGAATGGAACTTGCTATAAATGTATGCAGTTGGTTTTGCTTTTCACGGAAAAGGACTTGGTATGAAAATGGGAATTGACGGGCATATGTGTATATAATCTCCATATGTTTTATTCTTGTGAAAGTGCCACTCTTTGCTATTTGAAAAGTATCTTTCATTGTTCTTCGTATCTGACCATTTATTGTATAAGTTGTGCTTTTGTTGAATATTCGTTGAACTCCGTTGTTCCGGTCATCTCTTCCTAGAACCAGAAGAGATCCCGTATGAACTTAGTGAGCATTGTTCGCTCACCCTTTCTTTATTTCTTTCCCCTCCCAGGTAATAAGTAATGGAGTGGATTGGTCGCGTGGATGGCAGCTTAGCAATTACGGAATTAGAAATTATTTTGAAGACATTAAGTATTTTATAGAGCTAGTGGTTTGTACTAGTCTTTGGTTAATTATTGCTATTTATTGATGTAATACATTAGGGTTACCGTATTTTATGGATATTATTTATATTTTGGGGTTTATTATTAATATTGTGAATTATGGAAATTTAGGGTCGTTACAGTTGGTATCAGAGCTTTGGCTTTAGGTCACATGGGAGATCTTAGATTGTTAAGGCTATTAGAAGAGAGTAGTACTTAACTATGATTGGGCCTACCTAGAACTTATTTTGGGATGGAGAATTTTAGGAAAAGATTTCTATAGAAGAATTACTAAGAATTCACTTGGGAGTCTAGAAGACTTACTTTTGAAGATATGCAATTATGATTATGATTTACAATCCTGTATTTTGAAGTTTATGAAGTACTGATGAGTAGTTCTTTTATTATAGGAAATGGAAGCTATTAGGGATGTTTTGAGGAAAGAGCAGAGACTGAGGATTGAAGCTGTAGTGAAAGCGGCACAAACGAGCGAAGACTTGGAAAGAGCAGAAGAAGAGTTAATGCAGACAAGGGAAGAATTAATTAAGGCAAGAGATTGGGTTGCTAAGATTAGGGAAGAGGCTTATAAATATTACCACAAGTTGCAGGATCATAGGGCTGCTAGCCTGCTAATGCTAGGAAAGGGAACCAAACAGAACCAGTGGTTCCTACCGTTCAGAATATTGAAGAAGTAACTGTTAAGAATCTTGTTGAAGACTTAGAAGGGACCAAAGCGTCTCCAATCATGATTGAAGATGATGAGGAAGAGGAAGTGACTAGTGGAAAACCTAAAGGAAGTTTTAGGAAGAAAGTGAGATTGAAAACGAAAGGTGGAGTGATTTGGTTTTAATTCTAGAAAAGATAATGGTTGGTAGTTAGCATTATTTTATTCTTGTAGCGAGAATTTATGTATTGAGTGTCTCATATTCTAGTTTATGAAATAAAATTTAGTTCGCATTTTGATTTATATTTGCGTGAAATTGTTCCTTAATTGTTAATTGAGTGTGTTAATGGGAACAAGAAAGATCGGTCGAATGAAACGATCAAGGTATTTGAAATTCGACTGATTGAAACGGCCAAGTGTGATAAATTTTGGTTCTAGTAAAATGACCTATGAATTTGTTAACCAATCTATTGAAACGATCGATGGTCTAGTGAATGGACCAAACGCATAATGGTAGTCTGTTGAGACGCCCTAATTCAAGTATGAGTATTAGTATTGTAAGTCTGTTGAAACGACCTAAGTCTGTTGAAACGACTTATGAGAGTAATGCCAGTCTATTAAAAAGACCAAGGGTCTAGTGAATTGAACTATGACTTGATTTAAATATTTTAGTCTAGTGAGACGAATTCTTTTTATAGTATAAAGTATTTCGCGCTAAGTATTGCTAGTATGGGCGTGAGTGATGATGCCTCATGTTCATAAGACAGATGTAAGCTTTATATTATTGTCCTCAGATGTCGAGGAGCAATAGAAATGGAAATAATAGCAAAGGGCAGTCGGACCTAGACATGACGGACCTGTTGCAGACGTTGACACAGATCATGGCTAGAATTGGTCAGGTGGTACAAGGTTTGGCTCAGATAGCTACCGCAACAAGAGCTAGAGTAGTAGAGAAGGAATCAGATAGCTAATGTAATAAAAGGGACGAGAAGAATAAAGTCCATTAAAAAGGAAATGACTGGATCGAAGGGATACACTGGAAACTAGAACCGGGATGGAACCGGTAACAAGAGGAAGGCTACGGACGAGGATCGTGGGAAAGGAGTTGCTAATAACAATTATCCGAACAAGTACTACGGTAAACGCAGAGACTAGAATCGAAGTGACACTCGAGGAAGGGAACCGGAGGAAAAGTGCAAAGTGTGTGAAAGGAGTCATAAGACTGATGAATGTTGGTATAAGGACAGGAAGTGCTTCAACTGTAATAAAGCAGGACATCTGAAATGGAAATGTCCGGAATCCAAGAAGGACGCTAATACTCAAGGAGATAGGGACGACAATAAAGGGAATGGAGGAGGTTATGGCTGTGTATTTACCATGACAGCCAAGGATGCAAGAGCCACTAATGACATCATGGCAGGTACACTTCATCTTTTTACTCGTAGTGTGTATGCATTGAGTGATACTGGTGCTACACATTTTGTTATTAGTACTCGTTTAGCGAAGCGCTTGAAATTGAAACTGAGGGCGTTAGAAATACCTCTTGGGATAGATACTTCGACTATAGAGTTGATTCCTATTTTGTCTGTGTATCAAATGCGTCCTTTGGAATAGGAGATAGAGAACTCGAGGTTGATCTTATTGAGTTAGAAATGAGAGAATTGATATCATCTTGGGAATGGATTGGTTAGCTGTTTACCATGCAAAAGTAGACTGTTTTAATAAGGAAGTGTAATTCAGATTACCGTCTGGAGAGGAATTTTGTTTTAAGGATTGAAACCGAGACTTATATCGAGCTTCATTTCGGTAATGAGGGCTCGAAAGATGTTGAGAAAAGGAAGTGAAGGATTCTTGGCCTATACTGGAGAGATGGATAAGAAAGAAGTAAAGTATGGAGTCTCTTTCAGTGATCAGAGATTTTAAGGATGAGTTTCCAGAAGATTTGTCGAGAATACCACTGAAAAGTGAGGTATAATTTTCCATAGACTTAGTACCAGAAACCGCATCGATATCAAATGCACCGTACAGAATGGCGCTGACTGAACTTAAGGAATTGAAGGATCAACTACAAGAATTGTTGGATAATGGATTGATAAGACCAAGTGTTTCACCTTGGGGTGTACCGGTATTGTTTGTAAAGAAGAAGGATGGATCGATGAGAATGTGTATTGACTATCGGGAGTTGAATCGAGTGACGGTTGGGAATCAGTATCCGTTGACAGGGATTGACGACTTGTTTGACCAACTTCGGGGAGCGTGTTATTTCTTGAAGATAGATTTGAGATCAGGATATCATCAGCTGAGAGTGAAGAAAGAGGATGTAGCAAAGACGGCCTTTAAGACAAGGTACGGCCATTATGAGTTTTTGGTTATGCCGTTTGGATTGACGAACGCGCCGACAACATTTATGTAATTGATGAATAGGATATTTCAGGAGTTTCTGGATAAATGTGTAATTGTATTCATAGATGACATCTTGGTGTATTCTAAGACGGAGGAGGAACATAAAGAGAATTTAAGGTTAGTACTGCAGATCTTAAGGGAATAGAAATTGTATGCGAAATTCAAAAAGTGTGAATTTTGGTTGGAGAAAGTGGCATTCTTAGGGCATGCGGTATCTAAGGATGGAATTGAAGTAGATTCGGAGAAGATAGAAGCTATAGTGGATTGGGAGAGACCAACTGCAGTCAGCGAGATAAGAAGTTTCTTGGGTTAGCAGGATACCATAGGAGATTTGTTGAAGGATTTTCGAAGTTATCAGGACCATTAACGAAGTTAACGTAGAAAGGAGCAAAGTTCATTTGGTCGAAAGAATGTGAAAAGAATTTTCAAGAACTGAAAAGTCGATTAGTGTCCGCACCAGTTTTTACAGTACCATCAGGATCGGACGAATTTGTGATTTATAGTGATGCTTCGTTAAAGGGATTAGGTTGTGTGTTGATGCAGAATGATAAGGTGATAGCTTATGCGTCAAGGCAACTAAAGAACCACGAGAGGAATTATCCAACCCATGATTTGGAATTAGCAGCTGTAGTGTTTGCTTTGAAGATTTGGGGACATTATTTATATGGGATGACATGTCAGATTTACACGGATCATAAGAGTCTTAAGTATATTTTCACCCATAAGGAGCTTAACATGAGGCAAAGGAGATGGCTAGAATTACTTAAGGATTATGATTGTACCATTTTGTATCACCCAGGGAAGGCCAATAAGGTGGCCGATGCTTTGAGTAGGAAAAATCGTGGAACCTTAGCGACATAGATTTCTAAGGGGGTAAGTACCTGGAATAGCATTGAGGTTTCAATTTTGGAAGTGAGAGTTAAAGGGTGTTTGGCTCAGTTGAGTGTTCAGCCAACACTTTTGGAACCGAATCAAGGAAGCTCAAGGAATTGACGAAGAGGCAGTAAAGATACATTAGAGTATGGCAAAGGGAAAGGTAATAGATATTTCGTATAGAAGACAATGGGATTTCAAGGTATCAATCGAGAAATTGAGTACCTAATGACAAGGATATAAGAAGAGAGATTGTGCAGGAAGTGCACTGTCAAACATTTTTTGTACATTCTGGGAGTACGAAGATGTATAGGAACCTAAGGGAATCAGTTTGGTAGAAATAATATGAAGGGAACTGTGGCAGAGTTTGTATCGAGATGTTGGTATGTCAACAAGTGAAGAGTGAACACTAGAAACCGACAGGATTATTACAGTCGTTACCAATTCCGGAATGGGAGCGGGAGGATATAACAATGGATTTAGTAGTTGGACTACCAAAGACGTTGAAGGGTCATAATGCGATTTGGGTTATAGTGGACTGACTTACGAAGTCTGCCCATTTCTTGGCTATTAAGGTGACAGATTCATTGGAGAGGCTAGCTAAGTTATATGGGGATGAAATTGTGAGATTGCATGGGATACCAGTGTAAATAGTATCCGATCGAGATGCGAGGTTTATATCGAAGTTTTGGAAGAGTCTACAACAAGCATTGGATATCGAGTTGACGATGAGTACATCTTTTAACCCACAGACAGACGGACAATCAGAAAGAATAATTTAGACACTTGAGGATATGTTAAGGGTTACATCATTGGATTGGCAAGGGACTTCAGACGAGCACTTGCCATTAGTAGAATTCGCTTACAACAACAGTTATCACGCTAGCATCGGTATGGCACCGTATGAAGCTTTGTATGGACGGAAATATAGATCGCCTACTTGTTGGGTCGAAGTTGGTGAGAGGAAGCTGACGGGACCAGAGATGGTTCAAGTAACCGCAGATAAGGTACAACAGATTAGAAAATGGTTATTGACCGCTCAGAGTAGACAGAAGTCGTATGCAGATCACCGACGACGTGATCTAGAATTTTAGTTGGGGAATCGAGTGTTCTTGAAGATTTTGCCAACAAAGGGAGTTATGAAATTTGGTATTCGCGGAAAGTTAAGTCCGAGATACGTAGGACGGTTCGAGATTCTGGAGCGAGTAGGGTTGTGGCTTACAAGTTGGCCTTACCACCTGCACTGGCTAGTGTGCATAACGTATTCCATGTCTCAATGTTGAGAAAGTACATCTCTGACCTGAGTCATGTGATCGAGTATAGGTTGATGAGATTTCGTGCCAATTTGATTTATGATAAACAACCGGTGAAGATTGTAGACCGGAAGGACCAAGTATGGAGGAAGCGTGTTATTCCTTATGTGAAAGTGCAATGGAGCAATCACACGGAAAGAGAAGCAACGTGGGAGCTCGAAAGTGAGATACGAGAGTCGTATCCCGCCCTATTTTCAGATTGAGTGCGTTTGGTTTGGAGGACCAAATCCTTTTAAGGGGGTAAGAATGTAGTAACCCAATTTTTTTTTAAATAATTATTTTTATTAAGTGATTTATTTTCTTTTAATTAATAATTGTTTCATTAATTAAATTGTTTTCTTTAAATAAATTACTTGAGTACCTTTTATTAAAATGATTGTGAATTGGGCTAGGGTTATTATTGGACTAGGTTACCTTGTGGACTTAGAATACCTTTTTGGGCTAGGCTTTGAAAACCCAATTATAAATATTACTTTCTAAACCTAGGGAGCTTTATTATTTTCAAACTAAATAAAATAAATAGAGAGAGGGGGAGGCGGCATATTGTTTTGCCATGAAGAGAGAAGTGAGCTGTAGAGAGAAAAACCGTGTGAGAGAGAGGGTAGCCGTGGATTGAAGAAGCAATGAAGAAGGAAAACGCTGGTGATATTGTTATTAACAAGACCAAACCAAGTAAGATCCGTCTCGTTTTAATTAGTGTCCTTTGAGTTAAAACCTAGAAAAAAAACCCTAGAAATTCTTGAGATTTAATTAGGGTTTGTTTTATGATATTGATGATTAATTAAGAATGATCCAATGATATTTTGATAAAGGATTATTAATTGAAAACCTAATATTGATTAAGGTTTGGGTATGTAATCATTGGTGTAAACCAGGTATTACATGCGAAGGTTTATGAAAGAAAAATAGGGTTTTGTGTGTGTCTGAGTGTGTACCGTGTGAATGTGTATGTGTGTACCATGTGGGTGTGTGAACCATGTGTGTGTGTGAGTTGTTGATGTGTGTGCAGTGGCTGTGGGTGTGCGTGTGTGTTGATGTGCATGTGTGTGTGTGTTGCTGCCATGTAGGGCAACAAGTGTGTGTGTGTGCCGTGTGGGTGTAGCTAGGGTTAGATTGTGCATGTGTGTGTTTGTGTGTGTTGTGTGTGCTGAGAAAGGTGTGTTTAGTGTGTTTAAATTAAATATGAGAGATCGAATAAGGATTAAATGCTTAGAAACCCTATGGTTATTTGGGAAACCTAAAAGAGTAAGAGTTAACTTTAAAAAGGAGTTAAAGAAGATAACTCGTAGGTTAACAAGACTAAGAGAAATAGTTTGGGTTAAGTAAATGTGTATTACTTTGACCCTAAGATATACGTTGAATGATTGTAGATTCGTGCGGTGATATTTGCTAGGAGCGTGCATAAATCGAGGTAAGGGATTACGCTCTTTAGTATTTGACGTATCCTTCTTTGTGATAGGATTCCATGAAATATATTTGTTTGCTACCAATGTGGCCGGTAGTCTTGATTCTAAATTTTCCTTTGAATCGAACGTTGATTGATATAATCTTACCATTGATGAGTATTGTTCAATGAATATCTATAGTAATTGAATTAACTTAAGTGCTTTAAGTATTCTTGTACCTATGAATACTATGTATGGATATTGCTATGAATGTACGTAGCCAATGTATAACTTGCTATAAATGTACGTAGCCAATGTATAACTTGCTATGAATGTACGTAGCCAATGTGTAACTTGCTATGAATGTACATATAATGTGTAACTTGCTATGAATGTACATAGCTAATGTGAATCTCGCTATGAATGTACGTAGCTAATGTGAATCTTGCTGTGAATGTACACAGCTAATATGAAACTTGCTATGAATGTACATAGCTAGTGGAATTGCTATAAATGTATATAGCTAGAATGGAACTTGCTATAAATATATGTAGCTGATTTTTCCTTGTCACGAAAAAGGACTTGGTATGAAAATGGAAATTGATGGACATATGTGTATATAATCACCATATGTTTTATTCTTGTGAAAGTGCCACTCTTATTTAATTGAAAAGTATTAATCATTGTTGTTCTCCGTATCTGAACCATTTGTTGTATAAGTTGTGCTTTCGTTGAATATTTGTTGAACTTCGTTTGTTTCGGTCATCTCTTCCTAGAATCAGAAGAGATCCCGTATGAACTTACTGAGCATTGTTCGCTTACCCTTTCTTTATTTCTTTCCCCTCCCAGGTAATAATTAATGGAGTGGATTGGTCGCGTGGATGGCGGCTTAGCAATTACAGAATTAGAAATTATTTTGAAGACGTTAAGTATTTTATAGAGCTAGTGGTTTGTACTAGCCGTTGGTTAATTATTGCTATTTATTGATGTAATACTATTTTTTCTTTTCGTAAAAGAGTTGATCAATTCAGATTTTGTCTTTCTTTTTTTGCTTGGTTGTTTTTTATCATTCATAGTATATAATGATATAGACTAATCATTGGTGTTTTAAGGAGCTTTATCATTATGGCACGAATGGATGGAATTTCATAGCTTCTATCATCACCTAAGTCTCGAATTTTGCAAACTAAAAAGCGGAGGCGGCTGTCGGATCACCCTATTTCACCGGGGGGTGAGCAGATGTCTCGGGTCCATTTCCTCCACAATGAAAGCCGACCTGCAGAAGTTTAAGCGCAGGCCGACTCAAAGTGAGAGTGAGACGGATAAGATATGACATATAATGAATAATGAATATATTAATCATTTCAATTGAACTCAGATCGTTAGAGAAATCCAGAGATTCTCTAGTTTCTGCCAACCGTTTTTTCTTTCATCTCAGGAGAAATACGATTGGGAGGGGCTAATTCAAAGCCTTCCGGTAAAATAAGAACAGCCCCGACATTCAAAGCCAAAAAAACAACCAAGGTCAAACTACAACTCGGGGAGGGAAAGATGCCCTAAGAAGGGATAGGCCAACCGCGATTTTCAATATGACAATGGGTTGCCCGGGATTCGATATGAACAAGGATTAATTTTACTGCCCCACCTAGCCATGCTCGGTTGGGGGCTCGGACACGGTCAAGATCCGAACAAGAAGGAGCACTCAACTACTAGTCCCCATAGCCAATAGCTCATTCGCTTCCTGGAGAGCTGGGAAGGACTCGGAAGTGGATCGGGATGTGGATCTGAATGATTTCACGTTTCTGTGAAATATATACACGAATCGTTTCTGGATTATAACTAGAACCCACCCGATATATATGTATATATATATATATTTCTTCACCATTTTTCATCAAGGCCGATTTGATTTACTTGTATTGATTCCCTTTTCCTCCGGCGATTGAGAATGATCAAATATATTGTTGGATTTAATGCCTTTGAGGATTCGGGATGCTTAATTGTGGATCAAGACAAGCAAAAATCGTGATTTCAAGGATTTTGGGTTTAGCACGACCGTGCTGATTTTGGCACGATCGTATAGAAGTTGTACAACCGTGCCAGCCTCAACACACGATCGTGCAGATGGTGATTCATCAGTTTTCGTCAAAACCCTTCCGGACACGGCCATGCGGATCAAAGGGCATGACCTTGCCAAGTTAAGTTGCACGATCATGCAGGTCAAAACGCATGACCATGCCGACGTCGTTTGGGCTTTGGGCCGACTGGTATCAGAGCAGTATTTGGAAAACCCTGCAGGGTTAGGAATATGGGCTGTACAAATACTCCCCTCTTCCCTAACAATCAAAAGTAATTCTAGTGTGATAGACATATCAATAACTCTAGGATTCAGTAGTTCAGTTGCTCATCTGTTTCTCTATATTAGGGTTTGCACAATCAGGAATTCTTGTGATCAAGAATTCATTCAACATAATTAGAAATTGTAATCTGTGATTTCTCAAGTGATAATAATATTCTCTCCCTCTGCTCGTATACGTAGTTAAGTTGGTGAATCACATATATCGTTATGTTGTGTATTGTTGTTTTCTATTGACTCTATTCTAACATATATTCTTTCTAGTGTAAACAAATAGTCACCCCTTTAACTTTTAAGATCAATATTACAATTGAATTTTAACCTTTGTAAAATTATCAATTATTCTAATGATATATATATATATATATATATATATATGGTCTTACTTTAATGAGAACCAATTAAAATAAAAAAACATGAGAACCAACTACAATCATTGGATAAAAGACAATTCAAGGGTTCAGATTAGAAATTACTAGGATAGACATAGTGACATTTTTGCAATTAATATGATAAACAAGTATGAAGCTGTAGAATGCCATTTGACCTTGCAAATTCAAAACCTGCCACTCATCATCCAAATTTCAAAAATTAAATATCTCAATATCTATAAGTCGAAAAAAATCTGAGAACATTATTTTTCTCGTCTCGACAAGGCGACTAAGACTACATCTCTGAAGATAGGGTTTTGAAAAAAAATATTGAACAACAATGAAATTCTTAAAATACACTTGGATTCACTAGCGACTGAATTCATGTTTATTTTTTAGCATTGCACTTGGATTCAGTAGCTAATTAACTACTGAATCCATGTGTATTTTGAATATTACACATGTATTCAGTAGATAGTTAGCTACTGAATCCATGTGTATTTTGAACATTACACATGGATTCAGTTAGCTACTGAATCCATGTCTTTTTTCGAACATTGCACTTGAATTCAGTAGCTAATTAGGTACTGAATTCATGTGTATTTTCGAATATTGCACTTGAATTTAGTAACTACGTAGCTACTGAATCCATATGTATTTTGAACATTGCATTCAGTAGCTAATTAGCTACTGAATGCATGTGTATTTTGAACATTACACATTGATTCAATAGCTAGTTAGCTACTGAATTCATGTGTATTTTGAACATTACACATGTATTTAATAGCTACTTAACTACTAAATTCATGTGTATTTTTTAACATTGCACTTGGATTCAGTAGCTAAGTAGCTACTGAATCCATGTGTATTTTGAACATTTCACATGGATTCATTAGTTACTTAGCTACTGAATCCATGTGTATTTTTTATAAATCCGAGTGTAATGTTCAAAATACACTTGGATTCAGTAGCTAATTAACTAGTGAATCCAAGTGTATTTTGAGAATTTCATTGTTGTTCAATATTTTTTTTCCAAACCCTTATCTTTAGGGATATAGTTTGATTCGTCTCGTCGAGACGAGAAAAACAGTGTTCTCGATTTTTTTTCGACTTATAGATATTGAGATATTTAATTTTGAAATTGGAGGAAATTTAGATGATGACGTGGCAGGCTTTGAAAAGTGACGGTCAAGTGACATTCAACCTCCGACTTTCACAAAAACTACAAAAATGCCACAATTTTTTTATAAAATGACATCTAATCTAAATCATTAATTTATCTTAATTCAATGGTTGTGGTTGGTTCTCATGTTTCTTATTTTAAATAGGTTTTCATTTGACCACCCCATATATATATATATATATATATATATATATATATATATATATATATATATATATAAATATATATATATATATATATATATATATATATATATATATATATATATATATATATATATATATATATATAAATATATATATATATATATATATATATATATATATATATATATATATATACATATATATATATATATACATATATATATATACATATATATATATATACATATACATATATATATATATATACATATACATATATACATATATATACACACATATATATATATATATACATATACATATATATATATATATACATATACATATATATATATATATACATATACATATATATATATATATACATACTACATATATATATATACATATACATATATATATATACATATATATATATACATATATATATATATATACAAATATATATATACATATACATATATATATATATATATATATATATATATATACATATATATATATATATATACAAATATATATATACATATACATATATATATATATATATATACATATATATATATATATATATATATATATATATATATATATATATATATATATATATATAATGTCTTACTCCAATGAGAAGCTAAGTAAAATAGAAACTTAGGAACCACTAACCATTATTAGATTAAGATAAATCAACGGTTTAAATTAGATGTCAAATAACATGCGCATGATGGCATTTTTGTGAATTTTTGTTCATTTTTGTGAATGGGGAGGGTAGTAATGTCAAACGCGCGGTGATAATTTTGAGATTTACATCGTAAGTGAGCGCCTTGGATTTAGTAGCTAATTAACTACTGAATTCAAATGCACTAGTATTTAAAATATACTTCGATTCAGTAGCTAATTAGCTAATGAATCGAATTGTATTTTGAACATTGCACTTAAATTCAATAGCTAATAGTTACTGAATTTAGACATACTCAAATATATCTGGGAACCGTGAGAACCGACACAAAAATCTGGGAACCAAAAACCGACAGAATCGGAACCGTGGAAGAACCAGGAACCATGAGAACCATAACCGGCGGTTCCATGGTTCGAATACGGTTCCCCTTTTTTCAAAATAGGAAACAGGGAACCGTGTACCTAGAACCGTATAATGGCTAGTTTTTATTCTAAAAAAATCTTGTTTTGTTATTATTTAATTAATAAATTTACTAAATATTCGTTAATAACTAACCAAATTCGTTAAAAATATTATTTTCTTATAAAATCTAATTTCTTAAAATTGATTTTGTTGTAAATCTAATGATTTTGAAATTCTATTAATTTTTATTAAACTATTTTTAGTTACATTGAATGTTCAAAAATTATAAAAAATAAAAAATATTAAAAATAAATAAATAAAGTGAAACCGTCGGAACCGTGGAACTGAAACCTGGAACTGGCGGTTGGAACCGGAAATCGAGAACCAAAATCACACGGTTCGAATACGGTTCCCCATTTTTCGGTACGGGAAATCGAGAACCGTACACGGATGAGCACGTATAACTGAATTGAAGTGTATTTTGGATTCAATATCTAACTAGCTACTGGATTGAAGTGTATTTTGAACATTACAATTGGATTCAATATCCAATTAGCTAAAGAATACTTGGATTCAGTAGCTAATTAGCTACTAAATCGAAGTGTATTTTGAACATTGCACTTAGATTTAGTAGCTAATTAGCTAGAATCCAAGTGTAATTTGGATTCAATAGCTTATAAGCTAATGAATCGAATTGTATATTGAATATTGCACTTGGATTCAGTTGCTAATTAACTACTGAATCGAACACGTGATCTCATTAACAGTTTGTCATTTTACAATTTTACTAGTAGGTAACCCGTGCTCCGCACGGGAAGCTAATTTGCTAATATCATGATTTATTTTTTATAATATAAGTATATTATAAATGAATCAAAACATTAACATTTATAAAGTTAGAAAAATTGTGTTCAATTTTAATAACTTTGTTGCACATAAGTTTAATAGGAATTGCATTGTGACTAACAATGTAGCAATTTTTGCTATTTTATTTTTGATGTTCATAATTTATGTCATTTATTTTTAACGTCATAATTTATGTCAGTATGCAACATTTTTTATGGACATTAACAAAGTGAATGAAAAAACTAACAACCTATATCTTTTCAAATTACAACATTTTAAATACAATGTAGGGGGTTCAAACCCTTAACATTCTCGAGAAAAGTACGTCTTTAAGCTAAATGCTCATTGGCATTATTAAAGACCTACTTTGATATATATATATAGTAACTATTATGATTAACTAATATTATTAATAGTAATAGTTAACATATATTGTAACTATATTGCTATTACTTAACCTATATAGTAAATTAATACTATTTATAATAATAGTTAGCATATATAGTAACTATTATAGTTAATTAATACTATTAATAGTAATAGTTAACATATATAGTAACTATTATAGTTAACTAATACTATTAATAGTAATAGTTAACTTATATAGTAACTATTATAGTTAACTAATACAATTAATAGTAATAGTTAACATATATAGTAACTATTATAGTTAACTAATACTATTAATAGTAATAGTTAACTTATAAAAGCAATTATTATAGTTAACTAATACTATTAATAGTAATAGTTAACATATATAGTAACTATTATAGTTAACTAATACTATTAATAGTAATAGTTAACTTATATAGTAACTATTATAGTTAACTAATACAATTAATAGTAATAGTTAACATATATAGTAACTATTATAGTTAACTAATACAATTAATAGTAATAGTTAACTTATAAAATAACTATTATAGTTAACTAATACTATTAATAGTAATAGTTAACCTATATAATAACTATTATTATTAACTAATAGTATTAGCTAATAAGTAGAATACCAAAAAGTCATATAAATTTTGGGATAGTAATGACGTGGCTTTTCCAAAATCAAGAGTTGCCTAAACTTGTCTACGTGGCGAAGTTTTCATAACCCTCTCACCAACTTTAATATATATATATATATATATAGATTTTCGTCTATCCTATTAATTGCAAAAATGTCACGTCCTATCCTATTAATTTCTAATTCGAACCCTTGAGTTACATCTAATCTAACTATTATAATTGGTTCCTAAGTTTCTATTTTATTTAGGTTTTCATTTTGGGCACCTTCCTACCTCTCTCTCTCTCTCTCTCTCTCTCTCTCTCTCTCTCTCTCTCTCTCTATATATATATATATATATATATATATATATATATATATATATATATATATATATATATATATATATATATATAAATATATATATATATATATATATATATATATATATATATATATATATATATATATATATATATATATATATATATATATATATATATATATATATATATATATGTATATATTATAGCACTAGTAGGTACCGGCCCGAGGGGGTCAAAGTGAAACAGGGCAAACCGCCTGTGGCCGCCTTAGTGGTAAGGGGCCCATTCTTAAATAGGTTTATGAAGTGTATATGATATGTATATGTTTTTTATAACTATAATAAATATTTATTTAGGAGGGCCTAAGCTCGGGGCGCGTGGCCCACGCTCGGTTTAAAAAAAATATTTATTTTGTTAAACCGATTGAAGCGTAGACGGTAGTCGGCTGAGACTTAGAAGCGATAACATACGGGACTCGGAAAAGGGAGAAAGGAGAAAGGGAGAAAAGGAGAGTCCGAACCTATCGAAAGACAGAAGAGACTGTATGATATGGCGCTCAAGCCTGGCCGAAAGCCGTCGCCCGCCGTCCCCAACTCCCGCCGTGACGCCGTCCACGGCTTCTCGCTATCTCCTCTTACTTTATTCTTCTCTATTTCTTCCTAGTTTCACCGTTTAGTGGCTTCTATTTAACAAATATTTTGCCAACAAACACAAAGCTAATTTAATTTTTGACTTCAATTCCTTTATTTGATTGTAGATTACTTCGATTTAAGTGATTTTGGAGTGATTTGGGGATAGAAGTTTCATTATTGCATTCCAAACATTACTAAACTTACTTTTAGGGTTTTATTTGCAGGGATTTTTATTTTACTTCATTTCCTATGATTTGATTTTGATATTTGATATTGTGATTATAGGTTCAAATTAGTTTATTGAAAGAATCAAATATCCGTCACAAGACTTCATCTTACAAGAATTGAAAGGTGCGATGTTCTTTTGTATTACAATTGATTTGTGTTTAATTTTATTTGATAATGTTTCCAAAAAAAAACGGCCATCTGGTTGTGAGAAAGAAAAAAAAAAAAGAAAAGTTGTTGAGCAATTTAATGCTTCACAAAAGGAATTTATTGATAAATCTATAATTATATAAAGAGACTCGGAAGTGCATAAAAAGCACTCATTTTCCCTCCAAAACAAAGATGATTCTAGAATTTAGCTATTTTAAGTGCACCAATTTCAAAGTAATGTAGAGATCTTTAATTGCTTCCTTGAACAAGTAGCCCGATAATTTAATTAATGATTAATGCTTCCTCAAATTTTCTTAATTACTTTCATTTCTCTCTTTTTAAAGATCACCTTCACCCAATTCCACGCTCTTACACTTTTATCCTCTTTGATATCACATTCATAAAGCTGGCTTCACCTACAAAAAGCAGTCAATTTTAAATATTTCTTCTTGATAAATTCTTAATTTCTAAGATGGCGAAGTCTAAAATGACAGGTTAATTTGCTAAGCATATTCTAAGGAGAAATAACAATAGCTATTGATTTATCGAAGATTATTTAGACCAACTTTTTTATATTTTCTTTTATTAAAAAAAAAAGAAGACACTACTTATACTACAATAATGCTACTAATTACCCCTACGAATCACATAAAATGATATTTTTCTTTAATTTTATTCATCCGGTTCAATTTAAGTAATTGTTTTGGGAAAAAATTATATTCATTGTAAAAAAAAATTATATTTTGCACTTTTCTTATTTGTATAAATTTGTTGTCGCAACTTTTATCCGTGCGTTTAAAGCTTTTTGGGTGCTACACTAGTTTGTTTTTAAAAGATACTCGGGTCAACAAAAGTTCTAATGGATTTAGGTATTGGTAACATTGAACAACCTGAAATTTTAGATGAAGAAAATAATTCTGATGAATTGGGTGTGGGTACATGAAAACCTAGGTGAAGACAATCACATATTCATAATTATGTGGCTAATTTAAATGAGTGTGATATACCCCATCCAACATAGAAAAAGCAGAAATTGATGATTCTCAAAACCTTTCATTAGATATTTTTGATCCGAGAAATTGGGATAATATTGACAATAAAGGCGAGAGATATTTTAGTTGAAAAAGGTCCCATACAAGTTTTTGCATAAAGAGTATCCATTGGATAATAATGCAAGACATTTTCCAAACTCTTATTATTCTAGAAATTTGAGCAATGGAGAGATTTGTGATAGAAAATGGTTGGTTTTACTCTAAACATGTGGATAGAGTGTATTGTTTTTGTTGTAAAGTCACACTAATAAACCAAATGCATTAGCAAATGAGGGATTTTAAAATTGGAAGCATCTTGGTGAGAGACTCAAAACGCATGAGAATAGTGTTGAGCACGCGGCTAATATGAAATCTTTGGGCGAATTAAGATTGAGATTAAGCCAAAATAAAACAATTGTTGAAGGCTTGCAACTACAAATTTTGAAAGAAAAGGAACGTTGGAAGCTTGTTTTAGTAAGAATAATTTCGGTTGTAAAATGTCTTTCAAAACTTAATTTGGCTTTTCGAGGATACCTAATGAGAAACTTTACCAGGATAGTAATGGAAATTTTTTGGGATTGATTGAGAAGATTGCAGGAATTTGATGGTGTAATACAAGATCATATTAAGCGTATCCAAAATCAATAAATTCATCATCATTACCTTGGCCATAAAATTCAAAATGAGTTAATTACTCTTTTTGGCACATAGTGTTAGAAGTTCTATCATAAGGATTATTAAGCATGCAAATTACTTTTCAATAATTCTTGATTGTACCCTAGACGTGAGTCACAAAAGAGAAAATGAGTCTAGTGGTTTGGTGTGTGAATATGTCTCGGTAGTAAAATAAAAATTGAGGAGTTCTTTTTAGAGTTTTTGATTGTTGATGATACATTCGGTTTGGGACTTTTCAATGAACTAAAATGCATTAAAG